>JAMPIV010018170.1:0-265000 GCA_024509875.1 Oreohelix idahoensis
GTGAAGACATCACGAAGATCTTATAAAAAACATCGCTTCTTAAAAGCTTAAACAAGACTTACATTTAAATGAGTCGACCATGGCTTCTAATAAGAAGGCAAGTCGCCAACTTCGAATAGATCCCCGATACCAAGGGTAGAAAAAACTATTAATCACAACAGACTATCCGTCTGGCTTGTTTCATCCCCGAGCTACGTCATTTCTCTCCCTCAGGCAACGCAAAACGCGTTAATTTCTCAAATATCAATATTGTGCATTCTCGTGCGCAATAAACTAAAATACACACAACAGAGTTGGTGTGTACATATTTATAACAGTGGCAGGACCACAGATCAATAAGATCTGAGACTACCATATCTGTTAACGCCTGTTACGGACATTAAATGTACGCAACAGGCTTCTCTGATAGAGTAAAGGGCAGAACCATCACTGAACATAGCGGGGCTTACATGATAACAACCTCCAGCATGAGAATGTAGGTAGAGGTGGTTACTGCTGCATTAAGATGGCTGTCTGAGACTTTATTAGTATTATTATTAGGCAGTTATTGTATCAGACTCACAATCCATGCTTCGAAAGGTCCAAAATGGTTGGCTTCGACATGAATGGAAAACCTCCATAGAAGCATCGAACCTTCAAGAACTGATATGGATCTACTGTCTTGGTCATGCCGGAGTGCGCGGCAATGAAAGAGCTGACAGACTAGCTTGAAAAGCACCCATAAATGGTGCTTTGGCCATGGATAAGGAAGAAATACCGAGGGCGATTCATGTTCGTCTATTAGAGAATGACACTGCAATCGATGAATCATCAAGGCTAAGATTGCTGGAATTCCGCATCAAACGTAAGACCAGCAGGGATGGACATATGAGATGACGCATCCGCCGTATATACAACCAGTGTGCAACAGGAACAATTAGCATTCATACCCTTCGACATTTGCTGCGGGAGACTGAGCACGTATGGGTTTGCCCGGAGTGCAGTGACATCGATTCTGATTAACAATAACAATTAACTTTTCAAGAAGTTAGTAGAAGCAGCTTTCAAGATTTTGGTAACACTAAAATCATAATATCTAACAGGAGACACATTGCATATTTTATAAAAGTGTTTGACATTATATGTGTGTTTATGATGATAATGTCTGCTTTCTGTCCCTAGGCAGCCTCAATACCTGATTATAGAGGACCAAATGGTGTTTGGACATTGCTGAAAAAGGGACAGGAGCTGAGGTAGTTCAGGTTTCTTACAAGATTTACTTTTACTGCATAAAAGGGTTGTATTTATATCTTAAATTTCTAAATCTTTTGTTGTAGGTTATTTGGTATTTTTTTCCGTAACATCATTTTTTTTTTTACTAATTAATGGTACAGAATGAGTACACATGTTTTTTAAGTTAAGCCACCATGACCAAGAATTTTATTGAGACAGGTGATAAGACTATTGTATGCCATTTAAGTTGCTTGTTTGTTAGTGTTAACCAGATACCACCTGAGCAAATCCTTAAAATTAGTGACATGCTGTTAATCGTGGCATTGGAAATTGGAATGTATCTTTGGTCGCCTTTCACATACTTGAATGGTGTTTGTGCAGATCAAAAAGTACCTAGTGCAGCTCAGAGACAAGACATGAAAGGTATGATGAAGACATGGAATGACCTTGAACTGATGTCATGGGACAGGAAAACTTTGCAAAATTTGTTGAAGGCCTATCCTCCTTGGGTGATGATGTATCTTAGTCTGTTTCTCCATGTGCGGTCTGGTTGTCATTTGCTGCCTTTATTCTCAGTATTTGTGGTTTCTCCATGTATTTCAGTCCCAGTTGCTCTGAACTTCATCAAGTATTCTCATTTTGCAACTGGTTTTGCTTGAGTCAGAAGAGTCATCAACAAAATCAATGTTTTGCCAGATACCACTGAACTCTGTTGGTTGATGTAGTTGTTTTGATAATCTAATCTGTACCCAAGAAGATGAGAAATGGTGGCATTAGGCCACTACACTCTGATTTCTTTCTGTAATATGACCTTCTTGTGTTCTTTATACAGTTAATGGACTTAAGGGGGTCTCCATAAGTCCTCAGTTATCAGAGTAACCCCCAGTACACCTTTTTCATAGTACATTAACCCAGTATAAAGTAGCTGTTCAGTTCCAAGCTCTATTAGTGTAGCTGTTTAGGACAACAATATCTGTTTTGTAAAAAAAAAAAAAATTCTTTTCCTCCAGCAGTAGACAACCTGTAGTCTCTTTTAATCTCTGATGATCCTGTTTTATATTTTCACTGGCACTGATTGTCCTACTGTATAATTTGTTGCCAACTTAGATGACCATCTAAGCCAGCTGCTTTCCTTTCTGTTAGAATTGTCATGACTTTCTTTATGTCTTCCTTATTTTGTCTGTCCTTATTTGTTAAACTTCTAACTCATTTTTGCTGACTGGATGTCTGAGAGATCTTGCGAAGCTGGTCTCTTTAGAAGTTCCACCCAGCATTTCATTTGCTAATTTATGTTGCTAAGCAATTTTCCATTCTTGTCCATGATATGGTTATTTGATTTCTTTCAGTTCCCTGTTAACTTCTTTGCACTCTGCTACAGCTCTCTCATATTTCCTTCAACTGCAGCTTCTTCAGCCTCTCTTGCCAGCTTGTTAGTCTATTTCCTCTTATTTCGTCTGATATCTTTTTACTCCTAATATATGTATTTCATTAGCTTTGGCTCTGGAACTTCAGAATTTGTTTCCATTTTTATCTGCTTTGTTATTTTTTTCTTTTCTTCTGTTGTGTTGGCATCCCCCTTTCCAGAAGCTCCACCATATGTCATTCCATGTAATTTAATCTGCTGTCAGTGTATTTGTATTTCTGTATTTGCTTTGTCCTCAGTTTGTTGAAACACTCCTCAATATACTTCCTCTTGTCTCTTTTGATACTTCTTTTTACTGCTTTGTTTGCTTCTGTGTACACTTCTTGAGCCTTGGCTTTGGAACTTATGATTTTGCTTGTGTTTAAACCTGCTTTCTTGTTTTTTCTGTCTTTTATCTTATTGATGGTTTCTGTTGTTATCCATGCTTTTTGTTGTCGTTCCCTTTTCCTCAGTATTTCTTCACATGTCTCATTCCATACAGTTTTGCTATGCTGCCAATAGTCTTCTGTATTTACATCTTCCAGCTGTTGGAGCACTTGGAATTTGTTGGATATTGTGACCGTAAATTTGTCTCTTGTTTCTTGATTTCTTAGATGTCCTACATTAAATTGTTGTCTATAATTTTACATTGTTGCATATCTCTTGAGTTTCATTTTTTCTTTGGCTATCAGAAGGTGGTGATCTGATGCCATGCCACATCTGCTCCTCTATATACCTTTACATCCTGCAATGATGATCTAAACTTCTTGTTTAAGCATATATGATCAATCTGATTTTCTGTTCTGTGATCTGGGGATATCCATGTTGCCTTGTGTATTCTCTTATGTGGAAACATGCTTCCTCCTATAGCCAGTTGATTTGAAGCACAGAAGTTTGAGAATAGTTCCCCATTTTCATTCATTATTCCTAGCCCATGTTTTCCCATGACTTCTTCAAAGCTGGTGTTGACTGCACCGCCCATGTGTTACCGGGGCCCAAAAGGGGAGCAAAGAATAGTAACACTGTACTCTACCATGCATGTCGTAAAAAGCGACTAAGGAGGGTTGGGCATGGGGCTGGTTACCCCATCCCGTAAAAATCTTTTTACCTAAACACTTCAACAAACATGGACAAGTTAAATACAGAATATAAATCAACTCAGCTGCCAAAGACAGAAGGTCCTTTGGAAAGGAAGTGCATGAAGCAACCCAGAGAAAGCCGAAAGGAGTCTGGGTTCTGACTAACCTTTTTTCGTCTAGCAAAATCTCCCGGATTGGCACCTGGAATGTTCGCACTCTATGTGAACCAGGGAAAACTACACAGGTAGCAGCGGAAATGGAAAATTACAGGATTGATATCCTGGTTCTCCGCGAGACATGGTGGAAGGGTATAGAGAGGAGGAGATTGATCACAGGAGAAATGGTGTTGTCCTCAGGACATGAGGGGGAAAGTGCCCACCACAGTGAAGGGGTGGATATAATGCTGCCTAGGGAAGCACAGAAGGCACTTATAGAATGGGAAGCAATGAGACCCCCGAATCGTAACAGCAAGGTTTAAATCGGCCAAAAAGAATGTAAATATAAACATCATCCAGTGTTATGCACCAGCAAATGATAAAGAAGAATCTGAGAAAGAAGACTTTTACACCAGACTACAAAATGTTTTGGACAAAAAGGACATCACAATTTTGATGGGGGACCAAATCAAAAATAGGAACAGACAACACCGTCTTTGAAGAAATCATGGGAAAGCATGGATTAGGTATGATGAACGAGAATGGGGAACTATTAGCTAACTTCTGTGCTTCAAATCAACTAGCTATAGGAGGAAGCATATTTCCACATAAAATAAAACATAAAGCAACATGGATATCACCAGACCACAGAACTGAGAATTAGATTGATCACATATGCATAAGTAAGAAGTTTAGGTCATCATTGCATGATGTAAAAGTATGTAGAGGAGCAGATGTGGTATTAGACCACCATTTTCTGTTGGCTAAAACAAAATTAAACTCAAGAAAGAAATTTACAACAGTATATAGCTATAGACAACAGTATAATGTGGGATATCTAAGAAATCAGGAAATAAGAGACAAATTTTCAATCACAGTATCCAACAAATACCACGTACTCCAACAGCTGGAAGATGAAGCAGATACGGATGACCACTAGCAAGAAGTAAAAAATATATGGAACGAGACATGTGAAGAAGTACTGAGAAAAAGCATAAAACATCAGCACAAAGCATGGATAACAACAGAAACCATTACCAAGATAGAAGACAGGAAAAGCAAGAAAGCAGATTTAAACAGAAGCAAAACCAGAAGCTCCAATGCCAAGGTACATGAAGTGTACATAGAAGCAAACAAAGAAGTAAGAAGAAACATCAAAAGAGACAAGAGGAAGTATATTGAAGAGTTGGCAAGGGAAGCAGAGGAATCTGCAGCCAAAGGAAATATGAGGGACCTGTACAACAACACAAAGAAGCTAACAGGGAAATATAAGCAAGCAAATGGCCTCATAAAAGATAAGAATAGAAAATTGCTTAGTAATATACAAGAACAAATGAAGAGATGGACAGAACATTTTGAGGAACTTCTCAATAGGCCAGCTCCAACTAATCCGCAAGACATCCAGCCAGCAGAAGAGGAGCTACTAATCAGCTGTGAATGACCAAGTAGAGAAGAAATAAAGAAAGCCATACAGCTTCTGAAAGATGGAAAAGCAGCTGGTCCAGATGAAATTCCAGCAGAGGCCATCAAAACAGATATTGATTCCTCTACAGAGAAATTATACAAACTACTTGACAAAGTCTGGGAGAGAGGGGAAATACCAGCAGAATGGAAGGAAGGTTATCTTGTCAAGTTGCCTAAGAAGGAAATTTACAAGCGTGCACAAATTATAGAGGAATAATGTTACTATCAGTGCCAGGAAAATTATTAAACAGAATCATCCTTGAGAGATTAAAAGAGTCCATAGACAAGCAACTGAGAGATGAACAAGCAGGCTTTCGACAAAACAGATCCTGTACAGACCAGATAGCCACATTGAGAATAACAGTTGAACAAAGTCTGAAATGGAATTCACTGCTATA
Source organism: Oreohelix idahoensis (assembly GCA_024509875.1). Classification (NCBI taxonomy): domain Eukaryota; kingdom Metazoa; phylum Mollusca; class Gastropoda; order Stylommatophora; family Oreohelicidae; genus Oreohelix; species Oreohelix idahoensis. The sequence continues at coordinate 5,711 of JAMPIV010018170.1, forward strand.
CATCGGATTTGTGGACTACGAAAAGGCATTTGACAGTGTAGACAGAGAATCACTTTGAAAATTTATGAGGCATTATGGAGTTCCCATGAAGATCATTAACTTAATAAGGAAGACCTATGAAGACATGACATGCAGAGTTCTTCATGAAGGACAACTTATAGAACCGTTTAGGATTACAAGGGGAGTGAGACAGGGATGTCTCATGTCTCCATTTCTTTTATTACTAGCAATAGATTGGGTTATGAAAACATCGACATCACAAAACAGAATTGGAATCCAGTGTAATCTGACTAAGCAGTTGGATGATCTGGATTTTGCTGATGACTTGGCTCTTCTGTCCCATAACCATAATCAGATGCAAGAGAAAATGAAAATTCTCGATGAGAGGTCACAACAAGTGGGCCTAAAAATACACAGGGAAAAGACAAAGATTATGAGAATAAATGCAAGAAATGATAAGAAGGTTGAACATGAAGAAACACCACCAAAGGATGTAGAATCATACATATATCTTGGCAGTAATATAGACAGAGTTGGATGGACAGGCAGTGATATCAAAATAAGAATACAAAAAGAGGAGCTTTCATTGCATTGGGAAACATATGGAGAACAAGAGAAATCAAGTCCAACATGAAAATATGAATCTTCAACTCAAATGTCAAGTCAGTCCTATTGTATGGCTCTGAGACATGGAGAGCAACAAAAACAACCTTAAAGCTACAGACGTTTATAAACAGGTGCTTGCGTAGAATAGAAGGACTGAAATGGTATGACAAAGTCACAAATGTGGAATTGATGACAAGAACCAGACAAGTGCCAGTGGAACAAGAGTTGTGAAGAAGACGCTGGCGATGGACAGGACACACATTGAGGAAACCTGTTGATAGCATTACAAGGCAGTCCTTGTTCTGGAATGTACAGGGAAAGAGAGGCAGAGGTAGGGGAAAGAAACACATAGAGACGAGAACTGGATACAGAGGTGAAAATGATGAGGAAAACATGGAAAGAACTTGAGCGGATGGCACAGGACAGGAAGACTTGGCATGTGTTTGTTGAAGGCCTGTGCTCCTCGGGGAGCTAAAGGGTATTGATTGATTGATATTGTGTACATTAAGATGAACACACTGTAAAATTTTTCTCATAGTCACAACATTTTGTCATTCTGTTTTGTTCACATTGTTTTCATGTTTAGTCCTCAGGACCTCAGCGATGCAGAACCTACATTTACTCATATGTCTCTCACAAAACTTTTCAGAGTTGGAAAGGTAAGACCTCTATGAAAGTTACCTCTAAAAAGTAAACAATTAAACTCATAGTGCTCATAAACACAACAGTACTTGTTAATATAATCTGTGCAGGTTAAGAATATAAAAATGACCAAGCGAGGGGAAAATCTGAAATGTTCAAAGGTGCCTTTGTTCCTGAGAGTGAATAGCCAGTAACTAACATTTTAATTATTTCAAACCACCATTTTGAAGTCACCAAATCCTTTGTCTTGTCTTATGCTATCACATCCTTTGAATTTTTGGTATGGAAACTGGCTGCTACATTACAACAGATGGATATTGTCATAATCCCAAATTACACAATCCTAGCTATTGGCGAGGGTTAGGTTTCTTGAAAGCCCCGTGAATATGGAAATCCGCGAATACGAAATCATTGATCCTATGGGAAAAAAAGGGTTACATTCCTTTTGGACCCTGTTCACCTTACACTTTTGCTAACGATCACCATAAACTCATCATTTCATGTACCCTTCTTGTAAAAAACAGCTTATTTATAATACTGTGCATTTTATAAATGTATTTTATACACTGTCTTCTTTGTAATAGTATGGTATGTACAATCTTTAGGTGCACCAATACTCACTCACTAACACATTCACTCACACTGTCACTACTCATCCACACGTAAACACGAAACACACACACATTACAAAATCCCTGGAACACAAACATTGAAAACATTTATGCAGAACATTTAAAATTAGGAAATAAAGAAAATTGAATTAACATTGAAAACATGTAAAGAAAATACTTAAAATTGAGAAATAAAGAAAATTTCATGAACCTAAATCTTACCTTTCATGGTAAGTGATGGTGGGTCCCAACTGGACCCCCATCTGTGACACTGCGCAAAAGGTGCCTCGAAATTGTTTGCACATAGCCGCAAATACCCACGAGGTGCCCACGAATGGCAAAAAATGGGTTACACTTTATCTCACGCGAATCTGTAAACATGGAACACGTGAATAGCGAGGATTGACTATACTAAAATAAAAACTGTTAGTCCACTTTGTGCAGGATTTGAGGTTTTCATACAGCTTTATGGAGAAAGTGTTTTTGAATGTTTTATTGGATAGACTCATCTGTTGTTTGATATTCTAAAATTTATATTGCTGACTATGTTCGCCACAATATGTGGGTAAAAGAAAGCTTAGGAAAATTAAATTATATACATACATTTTTATAAAACTAAACCAATCACTTGTGCAGACAGCACAGTACTAAGAATGTTAGTTTTAAACTAATACAAACTGAAAGTTTGTATCACCAGATAAAGTTGCCATTCCCATGCACAAACTCACCTCACTTGCCTGTTACAAGATGTTTCACATGAGGTGAAGTGGTTCTATCTTTTTCATCTACTCTTTTCAGAGGCTTTGGGGACCACATGGAATATTTAATGTGTCATCAAATATATAATACAAGGGGATTGACATAAGTCTTGGGCCTGACCATGAAGAACATGTCACAGAGAGCTGAAATTTTGTATAGTATTTATTCCTTTTCAATATAGCCACCGTCTGAATTGACACACTTCTGCCATCTCTGCTTGACCTTGAAAAGACCTTGGGAGTAGAACACCCTATTTTTCAATCTAAACCAATCATCACATGCCAGTATAACCTCTTCATCGCTGTCAAAATGATTTCCTTTTAGCTGTTTTTTAAAATTTGGGAATAGAAAAAAGTCTGATGGAGCCAAATCTGGAGAATATGGTGGGTGTGGAAGAATTTCAATATTCAAATCGTTGGCTGCTAGCTGCACAAGCCGTGCTTTGTGAGAGGGCGCGTTGTCTTGAAGCAAAGGAAGATTTTGAGTGCGCGTTACCCTTGTTTCCTGGTCACAACCTTTCTTAATTTGGTGAGAAGATCTGCATAGTACAGTCCATTAACTGTGTTGCTACGAGGCAGATAATCTTTCAAAAGGACACCTTTGCCGTCCAAAAAAACAGTCAGCATCACTTTTCCTGCAGATTTCTGCGCTCTCGGCTTGACAAGTGTTGGGGAGCCCGGGGTTTTCCATTGCATGCTGGCAATTTTGGATTTGGGGTCATAATGGTGTACCCAAGTCTCATCTACTGTCACCATGATCTCCAAAAAATTTTTTTGACTGACACTTTTTGAGCAACTGTTGACAGCAATTTACCCTCGTTTGCTTCTGTTCACGTGTCAACAGTCGCGGAACCCAGCGTGCACACACTTTTCTCATGTTCAGTCTGTTGTGTAAAATTCTATAAACTGTTCTTTCATTTAGTTTTACTCTACTAGCTATCTCCACAATTGTCATTTTTCGATCCTGGTCAATGATTTTCTTCACTCTTGTTGCATTTTCATCGTTGCACTCTGAGGCTGGTCTACCAGATCTTGGCAGATCAGCAACATTTGAGCGGCCGCACTTAAACTGTTGACACCAGTTTTTTACCGAAGTATATGAAGGACAAGAATCACGAAACACTGGTTCTATCTCCCTGTGTATTTCTGTAGGTGTTTTTCCCTGAAACATCAGAAATTTTATCACAGCTCTGGCCTCCTTCTTTTCCATTGTTTTGTCAAATCTTTGGAGCAGCAGATCCGGTCAATAGGGTACATTGCGCCGTGCATCGTAGCGGGAATACCCATTGAAGAAACAAACGCGTACTTCACACATTCAGTGCAAATATGATGTACTTTAAATGGGCCAAGTTTCATCTTCCTCCTGTGACTCCTTCATGGTCAGGCCCAAGACTTATGTCAATCCCCTTGTATTATAAACTAAAATAGATGACTTTATTATTGCTTTTAATCATTGCAGTGTTATAAAAAAATAACTGCATTATCGTAATTGTACAAACGAGGTCAGATTATAATTTTACTTCAGTTTTTCACATTAGCTGTTCATTTTTCCATTTCATTTATTGACAGGTTAAGCACATTGTCTCACAAAACTGTGATGGGCTGCATATCCGAAGTGGTTTTCCACGACATGCTATATCTGAGGTTCATGGAAATATGTACATTGAGGTAAAATTTATGTAGGTTGTTGAAATTTCCAGAGCTGCCCTATTTCCATTACCATTTCCATTTCTGATGATAGTAATCTTCACTTCGGATTGGTAGCATCCCCATCATTGCATTCATGTAATGAATGCTGTGATGACATTAAGGGATGTAACACATTGTAAATGATAATCACAACATTTCCAATACACATAAAGATCAGCATGAGACTTTATTATTGTGTTTTATGTTGCACTATTTCAGATGTTAATTAATTCATATATATCAATTTTTTTTTGTTTTTAAACTTTATTGTGTATACTCGATTAATATATTTTTTGTGTAAGTTTTTTTTTTAATGTTTGTAAGATTTTTTAATGGTCCAGCATAGTGATTTTCATGTGAGGAGGTTGACTGAGGAGGTTGACAGGTATATGCTGTTCTGTGGGCGTCCATTCAGTGTCTTCATTAACCCTTTCATGTCTGTCTCCAGTTCCTTTCTCCGTGTTTTTTTAATCTCCTCTTACCTCTCTTACACTGGAGGATTCCAGAACAAGTTTTGCCTTGTAATTCTATCAACAGGTTTTCTTATTGTATTTTCTAACAAACATCAACACCTTCTCATCTCTTGTCATATTCCAATAAAATTATACACTATTCTCAGGTATCTGAAGGAATATTGTACTGCTAATTAACAATTGTCCTCATACCCAGAGGCTGATCACACAGGCACAAGTTCTTCAACCAAATTCTGGTTGTCTTACAACTGACAAAACACTATAAGTCTTACTTTCTTATGTCATGATGAAATGGAACTACAGGTTTAACTCTTTGACTCCATAATTATTCTCCACCCTGTGCCATAATTATTTTTTGAAGAATTCTAAATGGTGAATTGTACTGTCTTTTAGTGTAAATTTTATGTTAATCTTTTTTTGTGAACGTGTAGGGAAATAGAAAGAGAGAATTGTAATATATAACGTCTTTGATAGTATTAACACAAGTGTGTTCAGTATACTTAAAACATTTTGCATGTAAAATTGAAAAACACTAAAAAGTTAACTGTAGAATACGATCTTACCAAAGACAAATTACTGATGTAGACAATAAAAATTTCTTTTTAGTCTTCAAACATCAAGTTAATCCATATCCAAAGTAAAAAAAACATCGCTTATGGCTACAATTAGTACATTTAGTGTTATTCACACCAGTTTTTACTGTGGTCCCTTGTAAGATAAAAATAAATTATGCAATCGTGCATTACGCAATTTTCAAACAAATAAAGAAGAATAACGTCATATAAAAACTTTTTAACACTTGTTTAATGTTTTAATAGTATCCCTAGCTTCATCTTCTACTTAGGACTTATATATAGTGATTAGATATTACGGTACTTCTAGTTTTGTTGCTTTTTGATCAGCCAGAATATGACTATGCCCACTCATCAACTAAATCTAATGTGTCTAGCTTTTCTGCACCGATTCCATATTTTGACAACAAACTCTGTGACTACCAAACAATCATCATCAATGTCAGCAATGTTTCACAATAGTTTGACACAATTATTTGCTTAGGAGACTTAGAAAATGTAAATATAAAGTGTGACATATTTCTCTAGCAATAACAACGAAAAATGCAAACACGCAAATTGTCACACAAAGTGTGATAATAACATCAAAACACGCACATGTGCTGCTTAACTACAGTCAAATTAGTTGTTTAAACAGTAACTGAAGTCATTCTACGAGTTTTAAAATATGAACTGCATTAAACGGACGATTTTTGGGGTTTATTCATGAGCGTTGCGCTGGCACGGCCCCTTGAATTTTGCAACTCTCAGAGCGTTGGTCTGGAGTCAAAGCGTTAAAACTTCATGCACTGCAGTTTTGCCGGTTTTGTGTGTGTGTGTGTGTGTTTTTTAATGTATGACAAATAACACACTTGGTAAGAATAGGAAAAGAACATTGCATATGCTGTCTAGAGCTTTAAAGCTATGATTGTGTGTTACAAAACTACCATGCCTTGTAAAATAAGACTTCTTGAGTCACATCAGCTTAAAATGTCATTATTATCTACTGCTCATGCCATAAAGCATAAAGATATGAACAGTAATTAAGTATGAAGATTCAGATTTTCTTAATGGGCTTTACCAAAGCAAAACAAGTAAAAGAGCATGATCTTGCTTATCTAGTAATGAATTAAGTGAATGAATGATGCATATATTACACAATATAATGACAGGCAATGATGATAATGATTGTTAATGTAGTGCAAGGCAAATTTAACATTCATTTATTCGCTTCTGATCCAGTACAGACACTGCAGCCTGGTGTGCTGTCTTGCCTGTCAGTTTGATCCATCTTCTGCCAGGTTGTCCTATTACATCTTTCATTTTTTTGAGGTCATTTGCAGAAGGAAATCTAATATGATGCTGGTCAAACCAGTACACCTTGCACAGAAATGAAATCTGCGTGTCTACAGGATATTTAATGGCATAAGTGAACAGAAAAAGTGAAAATATGAAATAAATAAACGTAAGCTCGCTAATCAGGATTCATCATCACAAGGTGCCCAGAATAACAGTTCTTACGTTTCTCAGTTTTATTTTTTACTGGCTGTGTTCCATCTAAGTTGCATGAGTGTGCAACCTTACACAGAAAATAATTTGGCATGTGTCTAATCTTCTAAATGTGGTATACATTTAACCAGTGTTTGAACTCTCTCACTTGCTTTGTTTTTGGAAATGCCAATTTTAAAAAAATGTCTCTTCTTGTTTAATTATTGGTCATATCTTTGATTTTCCTTTATGCTGATCTTTCATGTTATGCTCAGATTGGGTGGTGTTGTGAACATTTATATGTACAGACTGGCTTTGATTACACATTGTTCTTTGAATGCCCAGCAAAGGCCATATCTGCATTCCAGAAATGGGTACACAAGTTTGTGGTCCAGCAGCCTGGAGAATGGTTATTTTAATAGCACAGATGATTACAGGAGTAACACGTACAGAATATGAACCATGGACGGAAAACATATAATTGCTGACAGACCAAGTTGAGAATAAAGAAATGCGGACTGAAAAACGGTTTAATTCTATGCACACAAACACAAGAGTGAACAGTGCCTAGATATAACACTGCATGGAAGAGAGAACAAGCTATAGGAATGCTAACAAGCAGGATATCCACCCTGGAAACAGCCAGACACTTGCAACTAGTCCACCATCGCTTGGCTACTAAGGCATTTTAACATCACTGGAACCACTGCAGATCATCCACATGTAGGACAATACAGAGTCGCATCACCCCAACAGGATGCCCATATACAGCATTTGCAACAGCATGAGTAGTGGTTGGGACCCTTGGATTTATCTCCGATCGCACTGTGAGACGTCGACCTCAGGTGGCAAAACTCAACACCAGACATCCTCAAGTTCATCCGGTTTTGACATGTCACCAGCAGCAACATTACTGATAGGCACAGAGGCTTAGATGTCAATAGCAAACCGTTGTCTATTTGACTGCTGATGAGCAAATAAGGGTGTGGTGATGATGTGGCATCATAGTGTGTGGGGGCATTCAGTTAAATCACCGTATCTATTGAATTAAATTGACAAATATCCTGTGACTACTATTCTAAATGAATTCTTGCTCAGGAAAGGACAGTAGGTATAAACAGAAGCAAAACCAGAATTTCTAGAGCCAAGGCCAATAAGTATACATAGACGCAATAAAGGAAAGAAGAAGAAACATCAGAAGAGTTTAGAGGAATTATATTGATGAGTTGGCAAGAGGGACAGAGGAAACTGTACAGCAGCATAAAGAAGTTAACAGACAAGTGCAGCAAGCAAATGGCCTCATCAAAGAATGCAATGCAGACTTTCTTAGCAGTTTGAAAGAGCAAATGAAGAGAGGGACAGAACATTTTGAGGAACTTCTAAATAGATCAGCTCCACAAAATCCACCTCACATCCAGCCAGCAGAGTAGCTTACACAGTAACTGTGAAAGGCCAAGTAAGGAAGAAACAAAGAAAGCCATACAACATTTTTAAAATGGAAAAGCTACTGGCCCAAATCGGCATTCCAATAAAGACCATCAGAGCAGACATTGACACGTGTACAGAGATATACAACTTCCTCTGTAAAGTCTAGGAGAGAGGATGCATACCATCTGAATGGAAAATAGGATATCTGGTCAAGTTGTCAAAGAAGGGAGGCTACAAGAGTTCACAAGTTACAGAGGAATTGTTAATGTCAGTGCAATGAAAAATATTAAACAGAATTATCCTTGGGAGATTAAAATAGTCCATATATAGAACTGAGAGATGGACAAGCAGGTTTTCGGTTAAAGAGATAGGCACATTGCAAATACTCACCTTTTTACATTGGATTTGTAGACTGCGAAAAGGCATCTGAGAGAGTCGACAGTGAATCACTTTGGAAACTGACGAGGTACTACGGAGTCCGATAGATTATTACCTTAATAAAGAAAACATGACATGCAGAATTCTTTATGAAGGACGACTTATAGAACTTTTTGAGGTAAGAAATGAAGTATGATGGGGGTGACTCTTGTCACCAGTTCTCTTCTTGTTGGCTATAGATTGGGCTATGTGAACAGTGCCAACAGAAATAGAATTCAGTAGACTGGCTGTATAGCTTGATGATCTAAATTCTGCAGAGACCTGTCTTTTCTGTCCCATGACCGTAACTACATGCTAGACAGGAATGAAAATATTTGATGAAAATACACAGGGAACAGACAAAGTTAAGAATAAGTGCGGAAAACAATAAGATTTCATGAGAGAAACATCTGAACAGAATGAATACATCTTAGGAGCATTATATACATGCAGTGAGAGGCACAGATAGTGAAATAAGACTAAAAATACAAAAGGCAAGAAGAGCTTTCATTACATAAGAAAAAATATGGACACAAAAAGAAATCGTCAGACAAGGAAATCACAGTATTAAGCTCATATGTCAATTCAGTCATATTGTTTGGCCCTGAAACATGGAGAACAACACAGACAGCAGCAAAGAAGTAGCAAACTGTCAGTTTGGGTGCTTCCATAGAGTAGAGGGAGTGAAATAGTGCCACAAGATCACCAACGTGGAAATGATGACAAGAACCAGACAAGGCTAATGAAAAATGCAGGCGATGGATAGGACATACATTGAGGAAACCTATTGATAGCATTACAGGGCAGCCTGTGTTCTGGAATACCCAGAGTAAGAAAGGTAGAGGGAGACAAAAAAATATGTCTGTGTCTTCCTCATTAATTTTATTTGTCTCCAGTTCTCTTCTGTTTTTTTGAAGACTATGCCCCTTGGGGAGCTGAAAGGTAACGATGATGATCTGACAACATACGAGGGGCGGTCGAAAAGTTTTGCACTTTAGTATGAAGGAGTCAAGGCACGTACCTGGAAATTGGTGTGAACTTTAGTCCTTCTCTATGTATTCACCCCTCAAGGCAATGCACTTCTCCCATCTCTTCTTCACCTTCCTGATGTCCTGATTGTAGAACACCCCCGTCTGGGCCCAGAACCACGTCTCCAGTTCAGTAATCAAGTCCTGGTCGTTAGAAAAACGACGTCCACGAAGCGGATTCTTCATGTTTGGAAACAGGAAGAAGTCACTCGGTTCCAAGTCCGGTGAGTATGGTGGATGGGGCATGATTTCATACCCGCACTGCTGGGCAAGGACGATGGAGCCTTGAGCTGTATGAGCCAGTGCATTGTCCTGAAGCAGACGAATGCCTCTGGACAGCATCCCGCGTCTTTTGCGCTTCATTTCTTCTCATAACTTCTGGAGAAGGCTTTGGTAGTACGTGGAGTTGATAGTACGGCCACGAGGAAGGTAGTCGGTGAGTATTACCCCGCGGCAGTCCCAAAAGATGGTGAGCATGACCTTTCCCGCAGAGGGTACCATCTTTGCCTTCTTTGGTGGTGGCGAACAGGAATGTTTCCATTGTTTGCTCTGGTTTTTAGTCTCGGGGTCATAGAAATGCACCCAACATTCGTCCACAGTAAACCAGTCTACGAAAAAAAATCATCTTCGTCTGCATTGCAAATGTCCAACATCTGTGCGGATGTTTCGGCTCAATGCTCCTTTTGGAATGGCATGAGAAGGTGGGGAACCCACCTGGCGGACACCTTTGACATGTGAAGCTGCTCATGCAAAATCTTCAATGTGGTCCCATGACTTAGTCCCAACTCAGCCATGATTTCCTCGACGGTTATGCACCTGTCTGAGAGGACTAGGGCCTCCACTCTTGCAACGTTGCTTGGATCATCTGCAATGGACGGCCTGCCGCTCCTTGGTTCATCTTGAACGCTGCTGTGTCCCGTTTGAAAGTGACTTTTCAAATGCTTCACAGTGTCATACGACGGGCAGACATCCTTATAAACGGCAAACATCTCATCATGAATTTGCTTTGCGGATTTGCCCTGCAGGTGCAGGAATTTGATTACGCAACGAGCCTCCGTTTTGTCCATGACACCGCTTCATACACAACTGAACCAGTGTCCCGCCAATTTCTCTTTCACACGGCACCCCGCGCGCGCCATGTACGCGCGGGAAATGTAAACCAATAGTGTGTCTTTACAATGATACACAGCAATCCCGCCTGTCTTAACGCTTTCTTAGTAAAGTGCAAAACTTTTCGACCGACCCTCGTACAGAACTGTTACCTATAGTAAAAAATATATGTAGGCTTTGTAAATGGTGAGAAAATAAAACATTAGATGGTGCTAAACTCTGACTTAAAACAAATAAAGGAATGAGCATGTGATGGTGATTTCCAGCAGTTTTATGTTATATAAAAGTCTAATAAATTGTTAAAATACATTTATTTCCAGTGTTGCTACACCTGTAATCCCCACAAAGAGTTTGTGCGGCTCTTTGATGTTACTGAACGCACTGGTATTCATCGTCATGCCACATCACGATGCTGTAGGTCATGTGGGGGCAATCTTCAAGACACTATAGTCCACTTTGGGGAAAGGGGCAAGCTGAAATCACCATATAGATGGAAAGAGGCTGTAAGGGCAGCCAAACGAGCAGATCTGATTTTGTGTTTGGGTTCAAGTCTCAAAGTAATCTATTTTGTTACTTCTTTTAACAAAATTTAAATTAACCATTCTTTGTTCTCATTTTCTCCTAACATCACTTTTATTCCTAGAGAAATAATTTCACCATGCTTAATTTAGTCTGTTAATTATAACAGATGAAAAGTTGCGTTTTCCATACTGTTAGATTAAAACTGTTAAAATAGACTGTATTCATTGCAATGCATTATGCCTTTCTCAGTTATGACAAAAAATATTAGTCTGTTTTCTCAGCCAAGTCAAGCCTATGTACTTGAGTTCTTCATGTTTGTGTATGTGCATGCATTCATTTAGTTGTGCCTTTTTCATTTTCATTTATTTATGCAGAGAAGGGCATGTTGCTTATTGGAACAGTTGTCTACACTACTGTATAATGTCAGATGTCACTGTTTTTTTTTTTCAGGTGCTTCGAAAGTATTCCTGTCTCTGGTTCATGGACAAGAAGCCACAGCAGAGGCCAAAACTAGCCATTGTTAATTTACAGTGGACACCAAAAGATGATATTGCAACTCTGAAAATAAATGGTGTGTATACTAATATGTCGCCGCTACCTGTAGTTCCTGGGGGTCTATGTAGAAACAAAGAAAGAAGAGTACAACTGCAGCCTCTGTCATATTGTACAAGGAGACTAATATGAAGTTGTGCTACCTGGGGCTGGCTACCTCACTATGTCAAACAAATTGCCATGGAAACTGCTGTTACAAGCGCATGTGAAAGTTCAGTGTAAGCTTCCTACAAGGTGGCCAGCTGCCATGGTGGCTCCATGCTCCATTCATTCATTCATAACCCTCCACTCCCAAAGGAGCATAGGCCTTCAACAAACACATGCCAAGTCCTCCTGTCACGTGCCATCATCTCAAGTTCTTTCCATGTTCTCCTCATCATTTTCACCTCTGTTTCCAACTCTCTTCTCCATGTACTTCTTGGTCTTCCTCTGCCTCTCTTGCCCTGGGGGTTCCAGAACAAGGACTGCCTTGTAATGCTATCAACAGGTTTCCTCAGTGTGTGTCCTATCCATCGCCATCGTCTTCTTCTCATCTCTTGTTCCACTGGCACTTGTCCAGTTCTTGTCATCAGTTCCACATTGGTAACCTTGTCATACCATTTTAATCCCTCTATTCTACGCAAGCACCCATTTATGAAAGTCTGTAGCTTTTTGGTTGTTGTCTTTGTTGTTCTCCATGTCTCCGAGCCATACAATAGGACTGACTTCACATTTGAGTTGAAGATTCTTATTTTCGTGTTGGATCCTATTTCTCTTGATCTCCATATATTTCCCAATGCAATGAAAGCTCCTCTTGCTTTTTGTATTCTTATTTTGATATCGCTGTCTGTCCCTCCAACTTTGTCTATATTACTGCCAAGATATGTGTATGATTCTACATCTTGTATTGGCGTTTCTTCAAGTTCAACCCTGTTTTCATTACCTGCATTTATTCTCATTATTTTTGTCTTTTCCCTGTGTATTTTCAGACCCAATTGCTGTGACCTCTCATCGAGTGTTTTCAATTTGTCCTGCATCTGATTACGGTTATGGGACAGGAGAGCCAAATCATCAGCAAAATCCAGATCATCCAACTGCTTAGTCAGAGTCCACTGGATTCCATTTCTGTTGTGTGTTGTCGATGATCTCATAACCCAATCTATTGCCAGCAAGAAAAGAAATGGAGACAAGAGGCATCCCTGTCGCACTCCTGTTCTTATCCCAAATGGTTCTGTAAGCTGTCCTTCATGAAGAACTCTGCACGTCATGTCTTCATAGGTTTTCTTTATTAAATTAATGATTTTCAGGGGAACTCCATAATGCCTCATCAATTTCCAAAGTGATTCTCTGTCCACACTGTCAAATGCTTTTTCGTAGTCCACAAATCCGATGTATAGTGGTGAATTCCATTCCAGACTTTGTTCAACTATTATTCTCAAAGTGGCTATCTGGTCTGTACATGATCTGTTTTGTCGAAAACCTGCTTGTTCATCTCTCAATTTCTTGTCTATGGACTCCTTTAATCTCTCAAGGATAATCCTGTTCAATACCTTTCCTGGCACTGATAGTAACATTATTCCTCTATAATTTGTGCACTCTTGTAGATTTCCCTTCTTAGGCAACTTAACCAGATATCCTTCCTTCCATTCTGCTGGTATCTCTTCTTTTTCCCAGACTTTACCAAGTAATTTATATAACATCTCTGTAGCCGTGTCGATATCTGCTTTGATGGCCTCTGCTGGAATGCTATCAGGTCCAGACGCTTTTCCATCTCTTAGAAGCTTTATGGCTTTCTTTATTTCTTCCTTCTTTGGTCTTTCACCGTTAATTTGTAGCTCTTCTTCTGCTGGCTGGATGTCCGGCGGGTTTTGTGGAGCTGGTCTATTGAGAAGGTCCCCAAAATATTCTGTCCACCTCTTCATTTGCTCTTGTATATTGCTGAGCAGTTTCCCATTCTTATCTTTTATGAGGCAACTTGTTTGCTTGTATTTCCCTGTTAGCTTCTTTGTGCTGCTATACAGTTCTCTCATATTTCCTTTGGCTGCAGCATCTTCTGCCTCTCTTGCCAACTCCTCAATATACTTCCTCTTGTCTCTTTTGATACTTCTTTTTACTTCTTTGTTTGCTTCTGTGTACACTTCTTGAGCCTTGGCTTTGGAACTTCTGGTTTTGCTTGTGTTTAACTCTGCTTTCTTGTTTTTTTCTATCTTTTATCTTATTGATGGTTTCTGTTGTTATCCATGCTTTTTGTTGTCTTTCCCTTTTCCCCAGTATTTCTTCACATGTCTCCTTCCATACCGTTTTGACCTGCTGCCAATAGTCTTCTGTATTCTCTACATCTTCCAACTGTTGGAGCACTTGGAATTTGTTGGATACTGTGACCGCAAATTTGTCTCTTGTTTCTTGATTTCTTAGCTGTCCTACATTAAACTGTTGTCTATAATTTTGCATTGTTGCATATCTCTTGAGTTTCATTTTTACTTTGGCTATCAGAAGATGGTGATCTGATGCCACATCTGCTCCTCTATATACCTTTACATCCTGCAATGATGATCTAAACTTCTTCTTTATGCATATATGATCGATCTGATTTTCTGTTCTATGGTCTGGTGATATCCATGTTGCCTTGTGTATTCTCTTATGTGGAAACATGCTTCCTCCTATAGCCAGTTGATTTGAAGCACAGAAGTTTGCGAATAGTTCTTTATTTTCATTCATTACTCCTAGCCCATGTTTTCCCATGACTTCTTCAAATCCAGTATTGACTGTACCTATCTTTGCATTCATGTCACCCATCAAAATTGTGATGTCTCTTCTTTTTACTTTATCCATAATTTCCTGTAGTTTAGTATAAAATGCTTCTTTCACAGACTCTTCTTTGTCATTAGTTGGTGCATAACATTGGATGACATTGACATGAATTTTCTTTTTAGCTGTTTTGAAAATAGCTGTTATTATTCTGGGTCCCACAGCTTCCCATTCAATGAGTGCTTTCTGTGCTTCTTTAGATAACATAAGAGCTACCCCTTCACTGTGGTGTGAACTTTCGTCTTCGTGTCCTGAGGACAGCACCAATTCACCTGTGATGAGTTTCTTCCTGTCTACCCCCTTCCACTTTGTTTCACACATTCCCAGAACCTCGATTTTGTATTCCCTCATTTCTGCTGCTACTTGTGCCACTTTCCCTTGTTCGTTCAATGTCCGAACATTCCAGGTGCCAAATCTGGAAGTTCTCCTAGAAGAAAGAAGGTTAGTCAGCAACACAGACTCCTTTCGGCTTTCTCTGTGTTGCATCATACGCCTCCCCGCGAGAGGACCTTCCCCTGTCTTGGATGGCTGTGTTTTATTTTCTTTATTTGACTTGTCCATATTTGTTGAAGTTTTTTGTGGTTTAAATTTTTTTTACAGGATGGGGTAACCGGCCCCATGCCCAACCCTCCTTAGTCGCCTTCTACGACATGCTTGGCAGGGGACAGTGTTACTATTCTTTGCTCCCCTTTCGGGCCCCGGTAACACACGGGTGCTCCATGCTCCATAAGGAGTAAAAATAAAAATGATGATGATAATACTTATATGTTGAAGAAACTTACTATACTTGATGCTTTGATGTAAGAGCACATCTGGTAGTAAATATGGGTTAAGTGTCAGTTTAGCCAAGATTTCATGACTGTTAATTTATGTTGCACTGAAATACTTAATGAGCTCTGGTGCAACAAACTCATTGATCATGCTGGTATAGTTCCTATTCCAAAGTTGATAAATTTGTTGTTGTTTCTGTTAATATTCTAATCTAACTACACGCTCATTGAAAGCACAGTGCATTGATTTTATTTATGCATTACAATTGTCTTGCATTAGCAATGAGCTCTTTCTGGAACAGATACATTGTTAGCTGCAGTCCAGTCTGCTCATCCCTGTCTGTCCAACACTAAACCATAATTTTATTCACAAGACTTGCACAGCTTGAAAGCTGCTTTTAATAGGTGGTATCCACATATGTATGCATAAAGCACTTGAAATAGATTTTTATTTGCATTCATCGCCTGACGTTCTAACCCCTCTGATGAACTGTGCAGATATCAGTCATGCCGTGACTGAATTCTGTACTTATTGTGATATTATTATCACTAGCATTCATTTTAGTTCCCCATGGAGTATGTATCTGTTTCTCACCTCCAGTTTCTAGTTAGGCCATTTTCAGCTCAGCTCATGAGATCCTTGTTACCTAGGCCTTTTTCATAGTTTTTTTTCTCACGGTTTCTTGACCTTTTTTCTTCTTGTGCAGTCTCCATTCAAGGTGTGTCAGATTGCACTGTTTGATTCTTTCATAAGGGTGTGTCCCTTCCATCCCTATTTTCTAAGCGGAGGAGCTACATTGAAATGGTATTTTCATAAATAACTGCAGGATTTCAACACAGATGCAGTGGGTTAACAGTAATGCATATGCAACAGTAATATATATGCACGCCAACGCACTTGATGTTAAAAGGCTATTGGTTGCCATAGAAATTCTTGCCATATTGGATTTTAATCATATATTTAAATTCACTACGGCTGTTTTATTTATTGAGGTATGAGCATCAAACTTGTTGGATCCGATTGATATCTTCAGTAGATCCTGAGATATAGAGCTTTAAAGTTAGTAAAGACCCTTTAGCAACACATTTTTCAAAATTTTACATCATTATTTGCAGTAAATCAAAATTTTGATTAGGTATCAGAAATTGTTTCTGACAAAAGTTTTGTTATGCAGTGAAAAGAATCAGGTTCAAATGTCATGTTGATTGACTAAGAAAAGCAAGACATAAGAAAATTAGTGACATAAAACAAGGTTCTGAGAAATTCATGATCTTCTTCATAAAAAGCACAATTGGTAAAGAAAATACAGTTTGCAAAGTCAAAATACACCTGCTTAGAATGTGTACTGACAAATGATTTTGCCATAAATATATTCAGGCGATTGTAAATTATCAGAAAATAGACTAATCTCACTTTTTTTTTGGGTCCTATTTGACTAAATGCACTGCCAGATTTAACAGTTGTTATTACATTAGGCCTTTTGATATGGAGAAAGCGAAGAGCATCTATTGGTGAATGTCTGAAGTTTGACATTTTTTATCTGCAGAATAAGACAGACAGTGAGGGGAGATGTGGATTGTGTTAAATAGTCCAGTTTAGTCTCTCTCTCTCTCTCTCTCTCTCTCTCTCTCTCTCTCTCTCTCTCTCTCTCTCTCTCTGTGGGTGGGGGAGGGGGGTGTTTGAAAGCAAATTGAGCCTTATTTATCCTGGCACTGAATCCTCATTTGTATATAATTTGTTGAGGCTTTTTCTCAAATATAAAAAACTGAGCACTTTAATCGCATCACACATGTCACTTGCTAGATGGCAAAGAAGTCATAAAGATGTTGAGGCAGAATGGGGTGCACTAGAGTGAAGTACAGTGTAGCCTACACAAATAATTGCAGGATTTCAGTAATAGTGCCCAGACTTCACCTACATCAATAATTATATAAGATTGTTTGGTTCTACAGGTCTGTTTGTTGCCATGGAAATTATAGTTATGTAATATATTAATGCTATGTTTCAATTCACTAAGGCTTTTTGCATTTGAAGTTATGAGAACTATATTTGAATGGGATTCTCATCTCCATACTAATAGTGTAGTCATCTCAGACCTAAGGGTCTTTTATATTTGGTCATGCGCTCTAATATAACCGACTAGGTTGAACGAGGCAAAACTTTATTTTTTAAAAAAAAAATATCTCCATACTACAAAAATTTTCTTACAATACACTTGTGATAACTTTATTTTGCTAGCTATCTCTAGCTGTAAAACATTAAATTTAAAAACAGTCTATACAGTCTTAAAATATCTAAAGATAACAACACATTTGCAAAGTTTAGCAATATTATTTGCAGTAAGTCAAAACTTTGATAAGATATTAGAAATCTGATTTGGCAGCACGTTTTATAATTCATGGGAAATTTTCGTTACCAGATATCGTGTTGATTAGCAGATAAATAAGCAAATTACACTAGTCAACAACCAAAATGTACCAGAAATGAAAATAGCTGATCTTAACTAATTTTGGTGTGCTGAAAACGAAAATGACATTTAAAAATGTTGATTGGCTCTAGTTTTCAAGATATATGCTACTAGTTTATTTAATTACGGTCAATTTATATATATGACGCAACTGTTGTGGGCGATTGCATAATTTTTTTTCTAATGACCAATAAAAATGTAACTAGAAGTTGATGATGCAATCCTACCTATGATTACATCACCTTTGTGTATAAATATCTTATCTCTGATAAAATTTTTCCATTAGTTAGTGCATTTGTCCCTATCAAAAGTATCGTAGTTAGAAATGCCTAGGACATGTGTGAACAGTGCTAATAATTTCTGTTATATATGTGGTGAGGTGACATTTGTATCACAAAAACGAAATATAACTAAAGTGATTAAGAAGGCGTACAGTTTGTATTTTGGCTGCAGAATAGGAGATCAAGATAAGAGCTGGGCGCCACACATATGCTGCAATACATGTGCAGCACATCTTAAACTGTGGTTGACTGGCAAAAGGCAAGATATACCTTTTGCAGTCCCAATGATTTGGAGAGAGCCCACTGATCATCTCAACAACTGTTACTTTTGCATGGTCCCTCCAATTGGAAAAGGCATATCAAAGAAGAACAAATGGACTCTGGAATATCAAAACATCCCCTCTGCAATACGTCTGGTACCACATGGCGATGACCTACCAGTTCCTAAAGTGCCAGAATCATTCTCAGCTGCTTCCACTGATGAAGAAGAGGACATTGGTGGTCCTAAACCATCTACCTCAAGCGACCCAGATTTTGAGCAAACTACATCCACTAAACCGCACTTAATAACCCAAGGTGAACTGAATGATCTTGTAAGAGATCTGAATTTACCGAAGAAAAAGGCGGAGCTTTTGGTTCCAGATTGCAACAGTGGAATCCCCTGGCAGAAGATGTTACAATTTCTGTGTATAGGAACCGCCAGAAGCCGCTTATTACATTCTTTTTCAAAGAGGGTGACCTTTCTGCGTGCCACAACATTTCTGGTTTAATGGCAGCCCTCAAAATCAATTACATACTGGAAGAGAGGAGGCTTTTCATTGATTCATCCAAGACGAGTCTTAAAGCTGTTTTGTTGAATAATGGTAATGTGTTACCGTCAATTCCAGTTGGTCACGCAGTTCATATGAAAGAAACTTATGAAAACATTAAGCAGCTTTTGAAGTGTATAAACTACGATCATCATCATTGGTCACTTTGCGGTGACTTAAAAGTTGTCACTCTTCTGCTTGGACTACAGGGTCAATACACCAAGTACTGTTGCTTTCTCTGTGAGTGGGATAGCCGTGCACGAAGTGACCATTACATCAGAAGACATTGGCCAATCAGGCTGTCATTGCAGCCTGGCAGTAAGAACGTTGAGAACCCAGCACTTGTTGACACCAGCAAGATTTTGTTGCCACCCTTGCACATTAAGCTGGGTCTCATGAAAAACTTTGTCAAGTCAATGGAGAAAACAGATGAGGCTTTCAAATACCTCATCAGAAAATTTCCAAGACTAAGTGAAGCTAAAATAAGAGAGGGTGTATTTGCTGGTCCGCAAATTCGAAAACTTCTTCATGATGGCGAGTTTCTTTGCGTGTTGCATGGCAAGGAAAAAGCAGCATGGCTAGCATTTAAGTCAGTGGTGGACAATTTTCTTGGAAACAACAGATCTGATAATTACAATGAAATTGAAGAAAATCTCCTTCTGAAGTATAAGAGTCTTGGCTGCAACATGTCTTTGAAAATTCATTTTCTGGATTCTCATCTGGATTTCTTTACGTCAAACTGTGGAGCGGTCAGTGATTAGCATGGTGAACGATTTCACCAGGACATTGCTGCTATGGAGACAAGGTATCAAAGCAATTGGAGCCCTTCAATGCTTGCTGATTACTATTGGACTGTGACAAGAGACACCTCATCGATTGACTACAAGAAGCAAGCAAAGAGAGCTCGAACAGCGACTGAATAATGACGGAATGGGTTCAAATGTGCCTTTTTAAAACATGATATGTGAACTTTAAATAATGTTTTTATTTTTTTCTATCATTTTATATCAATTAATTGAGTATGTAACCACAATTTTTATAATGCTAAAGTAGAAAGACTAGCTGTTCACCCCAGAGAATTAAACAAGCGTACATTATTTGTATTACTGTAATGTAAATTCATAATTTAAAAAAAAACCCAGAGCCAATTGGTGAATTTCATTATGATATTTGAAATCAGCATGTCAAAATCAATAAGAAATGGTATATTTAATTTCTGGTACAAATAACGTTTGAAAATTTGTTGACTAGTGTTATTAGAAAACGAGTTTTAAAAAATATAAAAAAAAGCAACATAGTTAGTAACAAAGTCTTGAGAAATTTATGTTTTTTTTTTATCATAGGAAGTGCACAGTTTCTGAAGAAAATACTTTTTATTCGTACACTCTCAGACGTCTACTTGAATATTTTCTTCTTCGTAGACTCTCAGACGTCTACTTGAATATTTTCTTCTTCGTACACTCTCAGACGTCTACTTGAATATTTTCTTCTTCGTAGACTCTCAGACGTCTACTTGAATATTTTCTTCTTCGTACACTCTCAGACGTCTACTTGAATATTTTCTTCTTCGTACACTCTCAGACGTCTACTTGAATATTTTCACAGAAAAAGGTGGTCAGCTTGAGGCTGTTTGTATTTCCAGAAATAGTACTGGCGATGGCCATATGTGCTTTCTCTGTTCCTTGTATGTGGGGCATCTTTGAAGCAGATGTTCAGCAGTCATTTTATCTGTGCCATCAGTAGTTCCTATCTTTAGCTTTTTTAACAGATCATCCGATGTACCATAGGATAAATGCTGTTGGAAGGGGAAGACTCAAGTGAAGCAACTTTGTAGAATCAACCACAACACAGATGAAAACAATTCCTACAAATGCTGTATCAACAAGTAAACCCATCTACACTGCACACAATCTCCCAATATTGAAACATTTCACTGAAACGATGGAAAAACATTCCTGGAAGTGAGAGAAAGAAGAGCCAGACTTCAACAGAGAGAAAGGTCATAATGACAAAATACCTAGAAAACATTACCTAAGCAATACAAGGACCCGTGCATACACAGATGGATCAGCAACATATGCAGCAGAAGGTGGAGGTGTCCTACTGAGCGTAAGCTTTAGTACACACAAAAAAGCTGTCAGTGGCAACAGGAATTATCAAGTAACTTCAGAGACAGAGCCCTTGAAAATTTCAGCAGAGGTTCTAATGACACAGGAATGCACAGAGACACATGTTGCTTTCTTCACAGATACACTGCCAGTTGTTGCAATGCTGAGGAGCCAGAATAATGCAGACCTAGATGACCTAAGAGTAGTGCTCCTTAAACTATGTCAACGATTCAAAGGGGTTGTGATCCAATGTATCCTCTCTCATTGTAGCATCCCTGGCAATGAAGAGGCTGACAGATTGGCAAAGGAAGGTGGTAGCTAACTCAGCCTGATAGAAGCATAACATTTGAAGGAAATACAGCTTTCAAAGTCAAAATACACTTTTAGAATGTGTTCTGACAGTTGGTTTTGACCTATTTAGATTTAGGAGATTCTTAATCCAATTTTCATATTTAAAAAAAACAAAATGTTTACATACAATCAAGTGCTGCTTAATTACCTTAAATCAAGTGCTTTAAGGAGAGGTCCTTAAAGAAAGTGCATCTAATATGCAAAGAGTCATCATGTGCATCTTTTTATAAATAATTACGCTGCATATATTTACTTTTGGAATCATCTTATCCCAATTTTCTTAAACACATTTCTGACAACAGGAAAGTGTGACACTGTTATGATGAATGTGATGGCACTGTTGAAATACGAAGTTCCAGAATATAAAAGGTTAGTATTAACTAAATTAATTTTTTTGTATGCCTTGGACCATTTCCTGTCTGTCTGCATACAAGAGACACTACAGGCGGTTTCTAAATGGCGTGAGTAAAATGGATCAAAGGTCAGTCCCAATAAGGCCTGTGTGATGTGGTGCTCTTTGAACAACTCCATAGTGAAAACAGACCTTCCAGACATCATTTTCAATGGGCAGAAGATTGAAAGGCAAGACAAGCTGAAGTATCTAGGCATAATGTTTGTTCGTGGGCTATCATTCAAGTATCATGTCGAACTGATCATACAGAAGTGCAAGCGAGGACTGGCAGCCTTAAAAACAATGGCTGCTGCGCACTTGGAACAGAGACTACTGTTTCTTTTATATCATCAGCTAGTGATATCAGTAATTGAGTATGGGCTGGGAATATTCATGTTGTTAAAATCACAGTGTGAACTGGAACGCATTCAAAATGAAGGGATGTGACTAGTTTTGGGCTGTATGCATGAAACCCCCATTGTGACAATGAGATACATGCTTGGATTGCTGTCGATTAGATCCAAATATGCGATGGCCCAGGCAAAAGCATATATGCGGGTAACCACTGATAAAAGACACCTGCATGAGAACGTAGCTGACATCAAAGGAGCAAGAATAAAGAGGGGGATGTCATGGATGGCACAGGCAAAGGCTACGATTGGTCAGGTGACCAAGATTGAAAATATATCCAAAGGGAAGAGTGGAGTATGTCAGGGGAGAACTGGATAAACTACCAGCAGGTCATCATTAGCCTTGGCAGAGAGTGCAGAGCTTTGGGAAATGGAAAAGCAGAGCTGGAGATTAATCAGCTGATCTCATACTGGGGATGATGACGCCATTGTGTGCACTGATGGGTCTGTAGTGCGTGGTGAGAAATCAGGATGGGGCTTCTCTGCGAGAATAAAGGGCAGGGTCATTGCTGAACACAGTGCTCCAGCATGAGAATGGAGGTAGAGGCAGTTACTGCAGCACTGAGGTGGCTGTCTGAAACTCCCTCAACCATGGCAGTTATATTGTCAGACTCTCAGGCTATGCTTCGGAAAGTTCAGAATGGATGGTTGCGCCAGGAATGGAAAACAACAATAGAATCCTCAAATCATCAAGAACTGGTGTGGATCTACTGTCTGCTCGTGCAGGGGTACGTGGCAGTGAGAGAGCTGACAGACTGGCCTTGAGAGCACCCATAGTGGGGACACTGGACATATAAGGGAGAGATACTAAGGGCAATTAATGATCGCCTGCTAGATAATGCAATGGATGAATCAACAAGGCTGAGACTTGGAGTTTGGCATCAAACATGGGACTAGCAGAAATGGACGTGAGAGAGGATGCATCCATTATATGGACAACCAGCGTGCTACAGGTACAATAAGCATTCATATTCTTCAACATTTGCTGAGGGAAACTGAGCACCTATGGGTTTGCCCTGAGTGCAGTGAGGTCGATTCTGATTAACATTAAATTAACTTTCCAGTCTGTTTTATATATTTAAAAAAGATAGATAAATATGCACTAAGCAGAACATAAAATTAGAAACATACGAAGCATATAGAGCATAAAATAGGATCTGATCGGAAATAAATAATATATAAATTAGAATTCTAAGTTATGCATCAGTTGTGTCATTAAGGTGCTATTTTATGCTCTATTTATTTCAAATTTTATGTTCTGCTTATTTCTTCTTATTCATTTTCCCCCATTTTTAAATACATTATGAGCATTATTGCTTTTATTTTATGATATGCTTATTTCATATTTCTCTTATATTTTGCTCTGTTTATTTTATATTACTTCTATTTTATGCTGTTTATTTCATATTGTTCAGTCATTTTAATGCTGTATTTATTTTATTTTGTCCATATTTAAGTAGTCCTGCTGTTTGTTCATTTCTGTATAGGTTGCAGGACCCCATCTTCAAGCTGTGTACTCCACTTCGAGTAAGTGAAAGGAAAACAACCACTAAGAAAATTCTCATCCCACCAACTCATCAGACCTTAAAGTCTGGCAGCAAGTCCAGAAATAAAGTTGCTTCAAAATCTCCCATACGAAAGAGCTTGTCTCGATTGACAGATTCAGCAGAGAAACAGACATCCAGCAGATGTTATGTTCATAAGCTTTCCAACTCATCCTTGCCACTGGAATCAACACAGTTGAATATTGATAGTCTTAACACAAATGGACCTTGTGTGTATCAGTTGATGGAAGAACAGGGAATTAGCTCTGACAGAGAAAATCTCAGCAAACGAGATTTTACAGGGTCTGCTAAATTGTACTATCCAGTGATGTTAAATTTACTCAAACTTCAACACAAATCTACAGGCTCAGACATTTCTGCACTCAGCTCTCATATTGACTCATCAGATATTTCTGATGCCAAGTCTTGTAATATGCAAGACAAATACTTTAAGGAATCTGCTCAAAAGTCAGAACTGTTCACCTCCATTGTCCCTCAGAAAAGTTTTAAGGCTTATATACCTCTTAATCATCTTTCACAGAAATGTAGAAGTGAAGGACAAATTAAAAGTGAATTACAATTGGATGGCTCTTTATGTAGTGTCATCAGTTCTCAGAAATTTGTTAGAGACATTTTAGCCTCAGAGAATACTACTCTCTCTGAACAAGAGAAAAGTATAGGTTACCAAGACAAGAACATTCCTGAACTTGTTGTTGTTAATTTAGGAAAAAATGATTATGGTTGTAAATGGGAGCAACAGAATCTTGGAAATAGGTATATATTCTGTAATGAAAATGTACCTAATGGTGAAGCTGTAATATGTTTAAGCAGCTGGGCAGTAGACAGTGAAATGTCAGATCCAATGGTGGCTGATCCTAAACTTGTTTTAGAGAGACGGATGAGCAATATTTGTGAGAATTCACCAAGAACTGCATGCAACTTATCCCACACATTGAAGAACATTTCCAGTAATAATTTATCAGGTGACATGATTCATTCTTCTAATGAATCAGATGAATTCACATTTCAGATAAATCTAGAATCTGAGCAGCACAATGTCAATATGTTGGGGGAAGCAGGTAATATGTCTGACAATGTATTATTATCATTTTATGCAGAGCCAGTGTTCCAGCAATGTTCCAGTTCACTGTTAAACAGTAAGGATATAGAAGATAGTCAAGGTGGTAATAAAACAACTCTGAAGCAGAGTGAAACAAATATACTTGCGGACCACAGCAGAAAACAACATGAGAACATGACATTGCCAACATTTCAACCATTTATAGGGAAAGTAAAGGACATTTGTCATGACCACTGCTACACACTGGGTGGTATTTCAGCTCACAGCCAGCAGATAGAAGTACCTTTAAGAATTAATGATCAAGAGGGGAAAAGTCAGCTGAAGGTGATTTATGTACATGATGCCAAAATTGACAACACTAATTGTTCATTAAGTTGGCTTCCACCTGCAGATCACAGTTCACATTTCTTTAGTAATCACCGCATTTGTAAGCAGGTGCATAGTGGAAGCTGTCTTAATGTCAGTAATTCAGTTATAAAGAAAAATAAGTCTTTGTATAGCACAAGCTCATCACAGGTTAAATCTCCATGTATGTCTGTCTGTACAAGCAGTAGGTTAGGCAACTCTGTGATGGAACTTAATCCTCACATTCAAATAGTGTCAAAGGAAAGTGTATTGAACCCTTCCTGTACTTTAGAGGATCAAAGGCAGGAAAGCAAGGTATATACCCTCAGTGATGTGCCATCATGCATCCTTAATATGGATGACTTGGAAATTGTGTACACGCATACAGACATTCGGTCAGAGTTATCACTTGCTTGTAATGATGAGAATGGCAGTGATTACACACATACCATGGAATTACCAAGAGTAATTCTGCCCTGGAGCTATGAGGTTTTGGTTTTGCCGTCAGTAAGTACACAGTCTCAGTCATGTCAAAAAAGTAAATTACAGTCATTTGAAACTGATTTTTTACATGATTCATGTCATTTAGAGCTAGAGTTGACCCACCCTTTTAATGAGACAGTATCTGAAACTAGCGCTGTTCCAAACAATAATAGCCATATCGGTTGTTTGCATTCAAATGCAGTTGACCTTCATGGCCCCTATGCAGACTGTAAAATTCCTGGTATTGTATTATTTGAACAAAGTCTACATTCATTAACTGATGCAAAGGAGCCGGGATTTGGCACCCCCAAGAGCCAGAACAGGTGTGTATTTGTTGAAAGTGAGGAACAAAGTTTTCCAGGCGTAAAAAGAGCATCTAGAGTGCCTGATAGTTGGACAAGTGACAGAGTCTGCAGACATCATTTAAGAGACACATTTTTGGCATTGCGGGGAAACATGGAAGTGAAAGAAGAAGAAGAAAAGACTGATATGAAAAGATACCATCACATTGTACAAATGCCATTTATAAAGGGCAACAATCATGATAACAAAAAGGAAGGACGAGAAAATATGTCTAGAAAAATGTACAAACGCAAACAAGCTTTAGCTGCTGTCCCAGGTTGGTTTGGTAAAGGACTTATAGTCAAAAAGAAGAGGAAATTATAAACTATTGCATGTACATGTATGTACACACATAAACAAGCTTAACTTGCGGTGACATTTATTACAAATAAGGGAGGGAAACCTGAGGCCTGTAAACAGTAAATTAATATGAAATTAATATGAAACAAATATAAAGGTATGTTATCAGGCACTCGCAGGAAATAAAGAAGTAGAACACCAGACAACAGAAAAACAACAGACATGAGTGGCTTACCCAGGATTTGAACACTGGACCTTCCGTGCGACAACCCCGCCTAGCCATGCAAGCGAATCACACTATCCGCTCTGCCATCTACGCATCATCAAAAAATGATGTTTCAATGGCAGGTCAATAGTGCGAACCACAATACACGACACCAGAAGTCCTCCATGGGCAGTTCAGCCTATTAATGACGCAATCACTTCTGTTGTATTTCTATCAAGCAGTATAGGCCGAATCCAACAAGACCCTTAGGACCTTAATACTGTGTCCAGTAAATGATAGTAGACTAGAACAGTGAGAACAGGATAGTGGGTAGGTTTGGTATTGTACAAACATTTATTACAAATAAGGGAGGGAAACCTGAGGCCTGTAAACAGTAAATTAATATGAAATTAATATGAAACAAATATAAAGGTATGTTATCAGGCACTCGCAGGAAATAAAGAAGTAGAACACCAGACAACAGAAAAAAACAACAGACATGAGTGGCTTTACCCAGGATTTGAACACTGGACCTTCCGTGCGACAACCCCGCCTAGCCATGCAAGCGAATCACACTATCCGCTCTGCCATCTACGCATCATCAAAAAATGATGTTTCAATGGCAGGTCAATAGTGCGAACCACAATACACGACACCAGAAGTCCTCCATGGGCAGTTCAGCCTATTAATGACGCAATCACTTCTGTTGTATTTCTATCAAGTAGTATAGGCCGAATCCAACAAGACCCTTAGGACCTTAATACTGTGTCCAGTAAATGATAGTAGACTAGAACAGTGAGAACAGGATAGTGGGTAGGTTTGGTATTGTACAAACATTTATTACAAATAAGGGAGGGAAACCTGAGGCCTGTAAACAGTAAATTAATATGAAATTAATATGAAACAAATATAAAGGTATGTTATCAGGCACTCGCAGGAAATAAAGAAGTAGAACACCAGACAACAGAAAAACAACAGACATGAGTGGCTTACCCAGGATTTGAACACTGGACCTTCCGTGCGACAACCCCGCCTAGCCATGCAAGCGAATCACACTACCCGCTCTGCCATCTACGCATCATCAAAAAATGATGTTTCAATGGCAGGTCAATAGTGCGAACCACAATACACGACACCAGAAGTCCTCCATGGGCAGTTCAGCCTATTAATGACGCAATCACTTCTGTTGTATTTCTATCAAGCAGTATAGGCCGAATCCAACAAGACCCTTAGGACCTTAATACTGTGTCCAGTAAATGATAGTAGACTAGAACAGTGAGAACAGGATAGTGGGTAGGTTTGGTATTGTACAAACATTTATTACAAATAAGGGAGGGAAACCTGAGGCCTGTAAACAGTAAATTAATATGAAATTAATATGAAACAAATATAAAGGTATGTTATCAGGCACTCGCAGGAAATAAAGAAGTAGAACACCAGACAACAGAAAAACAACAGACATGAGTGGCTTACCCAGGATTTGAACACTGGACCTTCCGTGCGACAACCCCGCCTAGCCATGCAAGCGAATCACACTATCCGCTCTGCCATCTACGCATCATCAAAAAATGATGTTTCAATGGCAGGTCAATAGTGCGAACCACAATACACGACACCAGAAGTCCTTCATGGGCAGTTCAGCCTATTAATGACGCAATCACTTCTGTTGTATTTCTATCAAGCAGTATAGGCCGAATCCAACAAGACCCTTAGGACCTTAATACTGTGTCCAGTAAATGATAGTAGACTAGAACAGTGAGAACAGGATAGTGGGTAGGTTTGGTATTGTACAAACATTTTATTACAAATAAGGGAGGGAAACCTGAGGCCTGTAAACAGTAAATTAATATGAAATTAATATGAAACAAATATAAAGGTATGTTATCAGGCACTCGCAGGAAATAAAGAAGTAGAACACCAGACAACAGAAAAACAACAGACATGAGTGGCTTACCCAGGATTTGAACACTGGACCTTCCGTGCGACAACCCCGCCTAGCCATGCAAGCGAATCACACTATCCGCTCTGCCATCTACGCATCATCAAAAAATGATGTTTCAATGGCAGGTCAATAGTGCGAACCACAATACACGACACCAGAAGTCCTCCATGGGCAGTTCAGCCTATTAATGACGCAATCACTTCTGTTGATAGAAATACAACAGAAGTGATTGCGTCATTAATAGGCTGAACTGCCCATGGAGGACTTCTGGTGTCGTGTATTGTGGTTCGCACTATTGACCTGCCATTGAAACATCATTTTTTGATGATGCGTAGATGGCAGAGCGGATAGTGTGATTCGCTTGCATGGCTAGGCGGGGTTGTCGCACGGAAGGTCCAGTGTTCAAATCCTGGGTAAGCCACTCATGTCTGTTGTTTTTCTGTTGTCTGGTGTTCTACTTCTTTATTTCCTGCGAGTGCCTGATAACATACCTTTATATTTGTTTCATATTAATTTCATATTAATTTACTGTTTACAGGCCTCAGGTTTCCCTCCCTTATTTGTAATAAATGTTTGTACAATACCAAACCTACCCACTATCCTGTTCTCACTGTTCTAGTCTACTATCATTTACTGGACACAGTATTAAGGTCCTAAGGGTCTTGTTGGATTCGGCCTATACTGCTTGATAGAAATACAACAGAAGTGATTGCGTCATTAATAGGCTGAACTGCCCATGGAGGACTTGTGGTGTCGTGTATTGTGGTTCGCACTATTGACCTGCCATTGAAACATCATTTTTTGATGATGCGTAGATGGCAGAGCGGATAGTGTGATTCGCTTGCATGGCTAGGCGGGTTTGTCGCACGGAAGGTCCAGTGTTCAAATCCTGGGTAAGCCACTCATGTCTGTTGTTTTTCTGTTGTCTGGTGTTCTACTTCTTTATTTCCTGCGAGTTCCTGATAACATACCTTTATATTTGTTTCATATTAATTTCATATTAATTTACTGTTTACAGGCCTCAGGTTTCCCTCCCTTATTTGTAATAAATGTTTGTACAATACCAAACCTACCCACTATCCTGTTCTCACTGTTCTAGTCTACTATCATTTACTGGACACAGTATTAAGGTCCTAAGGGTCTTGTTGGATTCGGCCTATACTGCTTGATAGAAATACAACAGAAGTGATTGCGTCATTAATAGGCTGAACTGCCCATGGAGGACTTCTGGTGTCGTGTATTGTGGTTCGCACTATTGACCTGCCATTGAAACATCATTTTTTTTGATGATGCGTAGATGGCAGAGCGGATAGTGTGATTCGCTTGCATGGCTAGGCGGGGTTGTCGCACGGAAGATCCAGTGTTCAAATCCTGGGTAAGCCACTCATGTCTGTTGTTTTTCTGTTGTCTGGTGTTCTACTTCTTTATTTCCTGCGAGTGCCTGATAACATACCTTTATATTTGTTTCATATTAATTTCATATTAATTTACTGTTTACAGGCCTCAGGTTTCCCTCCCTTATTTGTAATAAATGTTTGTACAATACCAAACCTACCCACTATCCTGTTCTCACTGTTCTAGTCTACTATCATTTACTGGACACAGTATTAAGGTCCTAAGGGTCTTGTTGGATTCGGCCTATACTGCTTGATAGAAATACAACAGAAGTGATTTGCGTCATTAATAGGCTGAACTGCCCATGGAGGACTTCTGGTGTCGTGTATTGTGGTTCGCACTATTGACCTGCCATTGAAACATCATTTTTTGATGATGCGTAGATGGCAGAGCGGATAGTGTGATTCGCTTGCATGGCTAGGCGGGGTTGTCGCACGGAAGGTCCAGTGTCCAAATCCTGGGCACGCCACTCATGCCTGTTGTTTTTCTGTTGTCTGGTGTTCTACTTCTTTATTTCCTGCGAGTGCCTGATAACATACCTTATATTTGTATTAATTTCATATTAATTTACTGTTTACAGGCCTCAGGTTTCCCTCCCTTATTTGTAATAAATGTTTGTACAATACCAAACCTACCCACTATCCTGTTCTCACTGTTCTAGTCTACTATCATTTACTGGACACAGTATTTAGGTCCTAAGGGTCTTGTTGGATTCGGCCTATACTGCTTGATAGAAATACAACAGAAGTGATTGCGTCATTAATAGGCTGAACTGCCCATGGAGGACTTCTGGTGTCGTGTATTGTGGTTCGCACTATTGCCCTGCCATTGAAACATCATTTTTTGATGATGCGTAGATGGCAGAGCGGATAGTGTGATTCGCTTGCATGGCTAGGCGGGGTTGTCGCACGGAAGGTCCAGTGTTCAAATCCTGGGTAAGCCACTCATGTCTGTTGTTTTTCTGTTGTCTGGTGTTCTACTTCTTTATTTCCTGCGAGTGCCTGATAACATACCTTTATATTTGTTTCATATTAATTTCATATTAATTAACTTGCGGTGGTTTATTTGATGAAAAAAATAATCATTTTCTACTGCATGTTGACCTGGTTTTGACTAAATCAGTGTCAGCATCTTTTTTGCTGTTCTGACATTTGCTCAAGTAGTGATTGTATTTTTTGACAATGTGCCAATGCAAGTGTGTTAGGTCTTGTAGACAAATGTTTGCTGTTTAAGGATAAATAAATTGCCCTGTACTCTGCTGGCTTTTTACAATTGGGAGATACAGTGAGCATATTTAGTTGTCTGGAATACATAAGACACTTCATTACTGTCTATTATAGAAGGTTATACAAAATGGATTCTTCACTTTGTTATTGTGGGTTAGAAGTGACATCATAGCACTCCAGGCAAACCCATGTATGCTCAGTCTCCTTCAGCAGTTGTCACAGGGTGTGAATGCTGATTGTTCCTGGTTGTATACACTCCTGAGCCACCCTCTCACAAATAGTTTTACGTTTGATGCTGAAATGCAAGAGCCTGAGTTGTACTTATTCATCGATTGCAGTGTTGTTCTCTAACAGATGATCGTTAATTGTCTTTATTATCTCTCCCTTATCCATATCCACAGTCTCCACTTTGGGCACTCTTGAGGCTAGTCTGTCTCATTGGCACGTAATCCTGCATGATCAGCACAGTAGATTCACACTAGTTCCTGAAGGGTTGAGGCCTCTGTGAATGTTCTCCATTGATATAAGGTCATACTTTTTGGACTTTCTAAAGCTTTGAAGATTCTGACAGTAATTGCCTTTGGTAATGTAGTTTCAGACAGCTGCATTTGTTTCACTTGTACGAGGGGCGTTCAGAAAGTAATGCACCACATTGTTTTTCTCAGCTAATAATTAAGATAGAAGCATGAAATTTTGCACACTTGATATGGCTGCCCTAAACCGTTGAAATGGAGCATGTTAGCAACTTGCGTTATAAACAGCGAATTGTGATAGAATTTCTCGTTGCAGAGAAGGAAACTGTTGTGAATATTCACAAGCGTCTATGTGATGTGTATGGAAGTTTTGCAGTCAACAGGAGTACAGTCAGTCGCTGGGTTTAGAGAATCAAAGAATCAGGAAGTGGAGATACGGAGCTGCTTGATCGGCTGCGCCGTGAACGTCCTGTCCTGCCACAGCCACCAACGCAGAAATGTTGAAATGCGCTGAGGGCATTATTCTTACTGATAGGTGAATCACTACTCAGCAATTGGCCTTACAGCTGTCAGTCAGCATTGGTAGTGCAAATGCAGTTATAAAAACTCTCGGATTTTCTAAGGTTTGCGCAAGATGGGTTCCTCGAAGTCTCACAAATGACCACCGATTGCAAAGGAAAGCAATTTCTTCTGAATTGTTGGAGCGTTTCAATGCTGAGGAGAGAACTTTTTGGCTAAGATTGTTACAGGTGACGAAACCAGGGCTCATCATTTTGAACCTGAGACAAAAAGACAGTCAATGAAGTGGCATCATCCGCAATCACCAAGAAGAAAGAAATTCAAGGCAATTCCTTCAGCTGGAAAGGTCAAGATCACTGTCTTTTGGGACATTGAAGGTGTGATTCTTGTGGACGTTATGCCAAGAGGAGAGACAATCAATTCGCAAGCTTACATTAAGACATTGAAAAAACTCAATCAACGTTTTCACAGAGTTCGGCCGCACAAGAATCAAGCAGACCTGCTTCTCCTTCACGACAATGCGCGCCCTCACACAAGTCGGGCTACACGGGAAGCAATCACCAAATTGGGTTGGACTGTACTACCCCATCCACCCTATAGTCCCGATTTGGCACCCTCTGATTTTCATCTATTTGGTCCACTTAAAGATGCACTCCGTGGGACAAGGTTTGAAGATGATGAAGGAGTGATTCATGCAGCGAAGAAATGGCTACATGATCAAGACAAAATCTGGTACGGGCTAGAAATACATGCACTTGTTTCGCGCTGGCATAAAGCCGTACAAGTTGATGGGGATTATGTTGAATAATACCGATGTTTACATGACATATCCATGTATATTGTGTATAGATTTCATGCTTTTTGAAAAAACAGCTCCTGAAAAAAACGATGAGGTGCATTACTTTCTGAACGCCCCTCATATTGGTCTGGTTTTTGCTATTAGTTCAATGTTGGTAATCTTGTCTATAATGCACAGTTTGGCTATCTGATCTGTACAGGGCTTGTTTTCTAAATTTGCTGTTTAGTCTCTCAAGTATGTTTAATGTTGTTCCTGGCATTGGCAGTAACATTATTCCTCAGTTATTTTCGCACCGTGGCAGATGTCCCTCCTTCCAGCAGATGTCCCTCCTTCCAGTCTATGAGTAATACTTCTCTCTTCCAGTATTTGCTAAATAATATGTATAATATCTTTGTAGAGATGTCGATGCCGGCTTTAATAACATCTTTTCAGATGTCACCTTAGTTTTTGTCCTAGGTTTTTCACTTAATTTTTGTAACTCCTTTTCTGCTGACTGAGTGTCTTGAGAACATGTGGAGCTGGTTTATTTAGAAGTTGCTTGAACTATTTCATGCATCTCTTCATTCGTTCATTTTTGTTGCTGAGGTAATTTACATTCTTCTCTTTGATAAGACCATTTGTTTATTGATATTTCCTTGTTACTTCTCTGTACTGTTACATTTTCCCTTTGGCTGCTGCTTCCTCTGCATCTCTTGACAACTTATCAGTGTATTTCCTTTTCTCTTTGATGGTACTTTTTTTCTTATTTGTTTACATCTAAGCTTAGGTTGTGAGCCTTAACTCTGGAACTTCTGGTTTTGATTCTCTTTAAATGTGCTTTCTTTTGTTATCTTTATCTTACTGATGGTTTACGTTGTTATCGAGGCTTTCTGCTGATGTTCTCTTTTTTTCCAAGAACTTTCTCATCCTTTATTATTTTTTATCTGTTGGCAGTGGTTTTCTGTATTTGCTTTGTCTTCTACTGTTGAAGCACTTGGTACTTGTTGAATGTTGTAATCATGCATTTTTCTGTAGTGTAATGGTTTCTGAGATACCCAACATTAAACTGTTGTTTGTAGCTATGTATTGGTGTATATCATTATGAGTTTCATCTTTATTTTCACAAATAGATGATGATGTCAATGTTTTCATAACCCAATCTATTGCTAGTAAGAAAAGAAATGGAGACAAGAGACATCCCTGTCACACTCCCGTTCTAAGCCCAAACGGTTCTGTAAGTTGTCCTTCATGAAGAACTCTGCATGTCATGTCGTCATAAGTCTTCTTTATAAAGTTAATGATCTTCATGGGAACTCCATAATGCCTCATCAATTTCCAGAGTGATTATCTGTCTACACTGTTGATTGCCTTTTGATAGTCCACTAATCCGATGTGTATAGGTGAATTCCATTCCACCCTTGTTCAACTATTATTCTCAATGTGGCTATCTGGTCTGTACAGGATCTGTTTTGTTGAAAACCTGCTTGTTCATTTCTCAGTTTATTCTCTATGGACTCTTATAAGCAAAGCACTGTTAGCTGGAGATTTTCCTATAAGATAAAAGGTCAGTCAGCAACCCAGACTTTGGGCATTTTCTAGACTGTGTCATAAAAATCATTTGTAGTAGAGGACCTTGGATGGCCAAGTTGAATTTCCTGAATTACTTGCTATGGATGATTTTTTCATGTTGTTGACATTTTTTAACAGAAAGTTTACTCAGAATGGGGTAGCCAGCCCCAAGCTGAATCCTCCTGTCACCTACAATATGTCTTGTAGGGTACAGTATTGCTATTCCTTGCTGCCTTATCAGGCACACACATGGGGTATGTGTAGCATTGTGTTATGGTTATTCATCTACCTTTTGTTTTGAATCTTGCTTTTATCATTTTTGGTGAAATTGGTTCTGATTCTGTCAGTGCCTTTTTGTTTCAGGTGACTTAATTATGATGGCATGGTCTTCATCTTCATGTCCTGAAGAGATCGCTTTCATCGATAGCTAATCTGGTGTTTCCTGGTCTATTCCATCTTGTCTGCTAGTCCCTGGAGTTTCATATTGCATCATCTCATTTCTTTAACATTTTTACTGTTTTCCTGCAGAGTTTCACTCAAGGTATTACATTCCATATAATTATTCTAGATTTTAACTACATCAGCAAAAGTGAGTCATTATCCGCTGACTTCCTGTGTATGGCTTTTATCAAGCCAAGTCAGTCGACAATGATTTTAAAAATATCACAGTATGAGAGAGAGCATCAGAGAGTAAATTAAATGAAAATAATGCACAAACTCTTTACTTAATGAAATTAATTTATATGGGCAGTATAAGTTTTAAGTGGCACAACTTCACAATACAGTTTATTCTGTATAATTTATTAATGCATTTTTTCACTTAACTGATTCCGTACGCAAGATCTAATAATAGATGCAAAGGCCGAACGCTGTAGACGTAAGATCTTTTAAAAGACGCTGATTTATTTCATTGTTTCTTTCTATTCTGATATTTTATACTGCCCGGAATTTATCTCGAACGGAAGTAAACACAAAACTGGGCAAATTTCAACAAGCTTCAACGTCTTTTATTTGCGTTTGAACGGATTTTTTCACATTTATCTTCATCTTTAATCGTGTTTTGTCGTATCGCCATAATGGCCGAAAAACACACAGGATATGTTACTAATATGTGAACAGTGAACAAACTGTGTGATCAACCATAACTTTCTTACTTTTTCTGTGTTTCTAAATGGATTACCTGCACAAAGAGAGCAGTGAAACTGTATTGTGATAACAATTTATGTTACAAGCCTTACGTAAGTCGAAAATTTTTGTTCAAAATTTCAAGTTATCTTTTTTCCATGTACATGTTATCTGTTATAACATAAACATAACATAAAATTAGCTAGAAAGGCATATGGATTTATATTGTTCATCCAATGTACTTTAATTTGATATATAATATGTTATACTTAACTCATGATTAGACACACATTGTCAGTAAACGTAAATTATGTATGTGTAAATTTTTGGGGCTTAAAAATAATTCCGTCCAGAGCTGAAAATAATTACGTACGGAATCAGTTAAGGTTTTTTGTGTCCTTGTGATGTTTTTATTAATCCAGCAAACAAATGTTTATTGAGATGAAAACCTGTATGCTGGAATAATAAATAGCTTATGCGAAAAAATTTATTAGTAAAGTATACACAATACAGATTCAAAATGATAAATAACCTGTAAGAATTAATTAATCCTGTATATAAATTTTGACATAACTAAAACTCGGTTTTATTCTTTTAATTTAGTGTGTTCTATTATAGGCAAGAAATGCATTTCTTTAACTTTTCAAAATGACGTCAGTAAGCTTAAAGCCTATACAACGAGTGTCAGTGTTTATACAGTGCAGGTAATTAGACGTCAGCGGCCATCTAAAATGCTTCAGCTTAACAAAATTTATGCTTGTCAGAAGTGTGCTCAAAGATGGACATCATCTTTGTTAAAAACAAAATTCCGGTATGTTGATTTCTGTTACCTATAATTATCGAATAAGTCATATTTAGACTCACTTAAACAAAAAAGTTATGAGTACTTTTTGTGCGCATAGTCTGCGCAAGTGTGTGAACAAAAATAAGTTGACGGAGGGAAGACGCAGAGAAGGTGATCAGAAACTATAGTCAAATCACACAGCATTAAAGGTAAAGGTAGTCCCATAGCAGATACTGTCCTAGGGAAGTTAAGTGTTAGAGACTTCCCTATACTAGGTCCAGCTTCAAAAGGTGGGGTTCCCTTCCTTGCTGCCTTTGCTTTCCCAAACTCAAGCAAAGTTAGGTAACCATTTACGGCAGGGTAGTCTGGAGTGTGCTGCCACCGTGTTTTGAACCCAGTACCTTTGCAGCGAGAGGCCAGCGATCTAACCACTGCTCCATCTAAAATATGACCTTGTTACGGGGGCTCTGATGAGAGGAACTTCAGAACCCTGGGTTATGGGCAGGTAACTCTTTCTAATGACCTACCTGTACTTCAGTTAACAAATGATCATTGTTTCACTCTAGCTTCCAGGAGATCGCGCTGTCCTGATGGGCCATAGCTTGAATCCCTGGAGTGCCTATAACTTCTGTTGCTTTAATTTGTCTAGTATCAACTTTGTTTTGTCTTTATTTCTTTCGAGCGCCTGCTATACTTATTTTTGTTAATTGTTGACTGCTGACAAGCCTCGGGGTTTCCTTCTATCTAAGATATTAATGTTGGTTCTTGGAACCACCACTGCAGCTGACTGGCTTGACAGAAGCACCACTGCAGCATTTATGTGGCATATAAGAAAATATGTGTCAGACATCTTGGCCTCAGTTAACTAAATCAGTATCTACTTGATGCAAACAGAATGCAATGATGTATCATTTTAATCTTTCATGAAGTTTAAAGATGCTGTGGAAGGCATGAACAATACAAAGGTTCTAAGCAAGACTACCAGTTTTAAAATACACACACATTTCACACACAAGTGAACATTAAGTCACTTTTTTGTCAAAGATTGTCTATTCATTATTACCCTTCAGTTTCCTAAGGAACATTAGGTCATCCACAAATTCATGCCAAGCCACATCCGTTTAAGGGCTTTTCATGTCTTCTTTATCCCTTTCACGTCTGTCTCTAGTCTCCTAAAATAATTTTTTCTTTCTTATTTCTTCACTTGCTTGCTTTCGTTAATTATTTTGACTTTTAAACATCTTCATGAATGCAGCATGACATTATACACATTCATTGTTTAACAAAAAAGTGCAGTGCTGTGTAATGCTGGCACTGGCAGCTGCTATTTTGTTTAAATTTTTTTCTTGTGTGGTTAATTTTTTTCTAAGATTTTCATATACAGTAGTTGATGCTACTATGGATCAAATGTATGTGCATTCTTTAATTACAAGATATGTACCTTTAAATTGTGTGGTACTTGCAATTGTGGCACCAAAAGTAACATTATTATATTGTTTATGCTTTTTTTGTATCTGAAAAGTGGAAACATGCAAAATTGTTAAGAAAACAGTTGTAAATAAAGAGTTAAAATAATTACTTTGTGCTTTTGATTCTGCTCAAATGTCCTTAATTTTGCATGAACATTGAGACAGTATTAATCACAGCTAGGTGGAGTCCAAAGCAGCCATACAACAAAATGGACATTGTGGTTGATCCTATTGAACAGTCGATTCACAAATTAATTTAGTGTGTTTTAGTAATTCCTTAATTAGTTTTGCACTTTTATCATATAACTAGCAATAACCCGTCAATAATGACGGAAGTAAATCAAATGATAGATCTGTCCATGCATTCTGAACACACATGGTACACGTCCAACGAAGCGATCGATTTGGGCACCCATGGATGCAAAGCCCAAGACTGAATTATAGGAACAGATATTTTCCTTAAAATATTGGTGTTGTGGATGCGCTGGGTTGCTCAAAAGATCCTTGAGATACAGAGGAAAAGGATGTCTCTGCTCTCCTTCTTGCTCCAACAGCACTGTACCTTTATGGCAGCAATATTTGGGTGTACCATCGGTTGATCTTTCCACTTGAAAATTGAGAGAGTGACAGAGATCCATTGGGCCGCAGTTGTGTACAGCATCATGATTTGAAATTGTTGGACTACGTGCAGCTCTTGATCGTCTCACTTGTTGTGCAGCTGCTGCTCTACATTCGGTTGCTACTTCTGAAGTCTCCTTTGCTTGTTGTGATGCTCTCAACTGATGAATGCGAAAAGCTTCTGCAGCGCATTGAGATTCATGCTCTTCTGCAGACTGATTTGCTTGTTGTGACTGACGCTGTGCTTGTCTTTGTGCTGCTTCATGTTGTCGTCGCATTGCTGCTTCTTCTAGAGTCTCTCTTGCTCGTTGTGATTGATGCGATCGTCTCTTCCTCTTAGCATCTGCAGCTCGTTTTGCAGCCATCTTATCATTTTGATCCATAATAATACGTCTGCAATACTTTAAATTAAAATTGTGTCTTGGAGAAACAATCAAAAACTTACATTTTAAGGTTATTTTTAACAAAATGATGAGTTAAATCCGTTTCCAGAATGAAACTGGGTTCTACACTTTTCTTCGTTGAGTGTTACTATTTTCGGGAGAGTACATATAAGGGAAACAATACAATTAATGTCTAACTTTCAACCACAGTTGCATCCCTTAGATGCGACCGACGTACAAATTGTGAGAATTATGGATTGTGATCATCTGTTAATTACTCTCGGCTAGTTTTGGTAAATTTAAATCTTTTTTTATTGTTTAACTTTACACTACACATAACCTGACCTACCTAGAAGAAAACACCATCTAACCCCATAACTAGCAGGATTCAGACAACACAGATCCACTGAAGATCAGATCACATAGCTCAGGAAATTGAAGATGCCTTCCAAGAGAAAAAGCATATGGTGATGCATATGGGTAGAATTGGAGAAAGTATGGAAATAGGGACTGAAAGTCAAGCTGCAAAGAAGTGGAGTATGTGCAAATGGATTGGCCACTACCTTGAGAATAGAACCGCCAGAGTACAGATACAAGAACAGACTAGTAAGAAGTTTTTATTGTAGCAGGGTGTCCCCTAAGAGGGAGTCCTGTCGCCTACACTGTTCCTTGCATACTGTTCCGTGTATGTTGGGCATGTAAGGAACAGAGAAAGTACATGTGGCCATCACCAGCACCATTCCTGGAAAAGCTCTATGGAGATAGAAATAGCCTCAAGCTTACCACTGCTTTCTTTGAACATATTCATGTCTGAAAGTGTAAGAAGAAACCTATAGTTTTGCCTGGCACCTGACATCATTAGGAACCACCAGTTCTGAAAGAATTTCCATCAATTATATTCCCTGTACTAGGAGTGAACCCGGTACATTTAGAATTAGAAGTGGACGCCATACCTCATAGCCACTCATACCCTCTTTTTAAAATGTAGGGTTCAATAAGGTTTGTTAGTTTAAAGTGTAACGTTTGCTTGATCTCGGCCCCTGGCTTTGGTTTTCGCCAAAAGCCCTGTAGAAGTATTCAACAGGGACCATATTTTTCTTTTTAAAAGGACATTTTCTGATTTTTTTGACTAAAAAAGGAGGACACTAAAAAAAAAGGAGGACACCTTAATTTCACGAATTTTATACATTTATGTAAAGAATCGTGATAAAATATATAGAAATACTTGAACGAAATAAAACAATTTTATACATTTATGTAAAGAATCATGATAAAATATATAGAAATACTTGAACGAAATAAAACAATTTTATACATTTATGTAAAGAATCGTGATAAAATATATAGAAATACTTGAACGAAATAAAACAATTTTATACATTTATGTAAAGAATCGTGATAAAATATATAGAAATACTTGAACGAAATAAAACAATTTTATACATTTATGTAAAGAATCGTGATAAAATATATAGAAATACTTGAACGAAATAAAACAATTTTATACATTTATGTAAAGAATCGTGATAAAATATATAGAAATACTTGAACGAAATAAAACAATTTTATACATTTATGTAAAGAATCGTGATAAAATATATAGAAATACTTGAACGAAATAAAACAATTTTATACATTTATGTAAAGAATCGTGATAAAATATATAGAAATACTTGAACGAAATAAAACAATTTTATACATTTATGTAAAGAATCATGATAAAATATATAGAAATACTTGAACGAAATAAAACAATTTTATACA
This sequence comes from Oreohelix idahoensis, assembly GCA_024509875.1. Classification (NCBI taxonomy): domain Eukaryota; kingdom Metazoa; phylum Mollusca; class Gastropoda; order Stylommatophora; family Oreohelicidae; genus Oreohelix; species Oreohelix idahoensis. The sequence goes on from JAMPIV010018170.1 coordinate 46,306, forward strand.
TTTATGTAAAGAATCGTGATAAAATATATAGAAATACTTGAACGAAATAAAACAATTTTATACATTTATGTAAAGAATCATGATAAAATATATAGAAATACTTGAACGAAATAAAACAATTTTATACATTTATGTAAAGAATCGTGATAAAATATATAGAAATACTTGAACGAAATAAAACAATTTTATACATTTATGTAAAGAATCATGATAAAATATATAGAAATACTTGAACGAAATAAAACAATTTTATACATTTATGTAAAGAATCATGATAAAATATATAGAAATACTTGAACGAAATAAAACAATTTTATACATTTATGTAAAGAATCGTGATAAAATATATAGAAATACTTGAACGAAATAAAACAATTTTATACATTTATGTAAAGAATCATGATAAAATATATAGAAATACTTGAACGAAATAAAACAATTTTATACATTTATGTAAAGAATCATGATAAAATATATAGAAATACTTGAACGAAATAAAACAATTTTATACATTTATGTAAAGAATCGTGATAAAATATATAGAAATACTTGAACGAAATAAAACAATTTTATACATTTATGTAAAGAATCGTGATAAAATATATAGAAATACTTGAACGAAATAAAACAATTTTATACATTTATGTAAAGAATCATGATAAAATATATAGAAATACTTGAACGAAATAAAACAGTTTTATACATTTATGTAAAGAATCGTGATAAAATATATAGAAATACTTGAACGAAATAAAACAATTTTATACATTTATGTAAAGAATCATGATAAAATATATAGAAATACTTGAACGAAATAAAACAATTTTATACATTTATGTAAAGAATCATGATAAAATATATAGAAATACTTGAACGAAATAAAACAATTTTATACATTTATGTAAAGAATCATGATAAAATATATAGAAATACTTGAACGAAATAAAACAATTTTATACATTTATGTAAAGAATCATGATAAAATATATAGAAATACTTGAACGAAATAAAACAATTTTATACATTTATGTAAAGAATCGTGATAAAATATATAGAAATACTTGAACGAAATAAAACAATTTTATACATTTATGTAAAGAATCATGATAAAATATATAGAAATACTTGAACGAAATAAAACAATTTTATACATTTATGTAAAGAATCGTGATAAAATATATAGAAATACTTGAATGAAATAAAACAATTTTATACATTTATGTAAAGAATCATGATAAAATATATAGAAATACTTGAACGAAATAAAACAATTTTATACATTTATGTAAAGAATCGTGATAAAATATATAGAAATACTTGAACGAAATAAAACAATTTTATACATTTATGTAAAGAATCGTGATAAAATATATAGAAATACTTGAACGAAATAAAACAATTTTATACATTTATGTAAAGAATCGTGATAAAATATATAGAAATACTTGAACGAAATAAAACAATTTTATACATTTATGTAAAGAATCGTGATAAAATATATAGAAATACTTGAACGAAATAAAACAATTTTATACATTTATGTAAAGAATCGTGATAAAATATATAGAAATACTTGAACGAAATAAAACAATTTTATACATTTATGTAAAGAATCATGATAAAATATATAGAAATACGTGAACGAAATAAAACAATTTTATACATTTATGTAAAGAATCGTGATAAAATATATAGAAATACTTGAACGAAATAAAACAATTTTATACATTTATGTAAAGAATCATGATAAAATATATAGAAATACTTGAACGAAATAAAACAATTTTATACATTTATGTAAAGAATCATGATAAAATATATAGAAATACTTGAACGAAATAAAACAATTTTATCCATTTATGTAAAGAATCGTGATAAAATATATAGAAATACTTGAACGAAATAAAACAATTTTATACATTTATGTAAAGAATCATGATAAAATATATAGAAATACTTGAACGAAATAAAACAATTTTATACATTTATGTAAAGAATCGTGATAAAATATATAGAAATACTTGAACGAAATAAAACAATTTTATACATTTATGTAAAGAATCGTGATAAAATATATAGAAATACTTGAACGAAATAAAACAATTTTATACATTTATGTAAAGAATCGTGATAAAATATATAGAAATACTTGAACGAAATAAAACAATTTTATACATTTATGTAAAGAATCGTGATAAAATATATAGAAATACTTGAACGAAATAAAACAATTTTATACATTTATGTAAAGAATCATGATAAAATATATAGAAATACTTGAACGAAATAAAACAATTTTATACATTTATGTAAAGAATCATGATAAAATATATAGAAATACTTGAACGAAATAAAACAATTTTATACATTTATGTAAAGAATCATGATAAAATATATAGAAATACTTGAACGAAATAAAACAATTTTATACATTTATGTAAAGAATCATGATAAAATATATAGAAATACTTGAACGAAATAAAACAATTTTATACATTTATGTAAAGAATCATGATAAAATATATAGAAATACTTGAACGAAATAAAACAATTTTATACATTTATGTAAAGAATCGTGATAAAATATATAGAAATACTTGAACGAAATAAAACAATTTTATACATTTATGTATAAGAATCATGATAAAATATATAGAAATACTTGAACGAAATAAAACAATTTTATACATTTATGTAAAGAATCATGATAAAATATATAGAAATACTTGAACGAAATAAAACAATTTTATACATTTATGTAAAGAATCGTGATAAAATATATAGAAATACTTGAACGAAATAAAACAATTTTATACATTTATGTAAAGAATCGTGATAAAATATATAGAAATACTTGAACGAAATAAAACAATTTTATACATTTATGTAAAGAATCGTGATAAAATATATAGAAATACTTGAACGAAATAAAACAATTTTATACATTTATGTAAAGAATCGTGATAAAATATATAGAAATACTTGAACGAAATAAAACAATTTTATACATTTATGTAAAGAATCGTGATAAAAATATATAGAAATACTTGAACGAAATAAAACAATTTTATACATTTATGTAAAGAATCGTGATAAAATATATAGAAATACTTGAACGAAATAAAACAATTTTATACATTTATGTAAAGAATCGTGATAAAATATATAGAAATACTTGAACGAAATAAAACAATTTTATACATTTATGTAAAGAATCGTGATAAAATATATAGAAATACTTGAACGAAATAAAACAATTTTATACATTTATGTAAAGAATCATGATAAAATATATAGAAATACTTGAACGAAATAAAACAATTTTATACATTTATGTAAAGAATCGTGATAAAATATATAGAAATACTTGAACGAAATAAAACAATTTTATACATTTATGTAAAGAATCGTGATAAAATATATAGAAATACTTGAACGAAATAAAACAATTTTATACATTTATGTAAAGAATCGTGATAAAATATATAGAAATACTTGAACGAAATAAAACAATTTATACATTTATGTAAAGAATCATGATAAAATATATAGAAATACTTGAACGAAATAAAACAATTTTATACATTTATGTAAAGAATCGTGATAAAATATATAGAAATACTTGAACGAAATAAAACAATTTTATACATTTATGTAAAGAATCGTGATAAAATATATAGAAATAATTGAACGAAATAAAACAATTTTATACATTTATGTAAAGAATCGTGATAAAATATATAGAAATACTTGAACGAAATAAAACAATTTTATACATTTATGTAAAGAATCGTGATAAAATATATAGAAATACTTGAACGAAATAAAACAATTTTATACATTTATGTAAAGAATCGTGATAAAATATATAGAAATACTTGAACGAAATAAAACAATTTTATACATTTATGTAAAGAATCGTGATAAAATATATAGAAATACTTGAACGAAATAAAACAATTTTATACATTTATGTAAAGAATCGTGATAAAATATATAGAAATACTTGAACGAAATAAAACAATTTTATACATTTATGTAAAGAATCGTGATAAAATATATAGAAATACTTGAACGAAATAAAACAATTTTATACATTTATGTAAAGAATCGTGATAAAATATATAGAAATACTTGAACGAAATAAAACAATTTTTAAAAATCTACATAAAATGCGTGTTTTAATAATTTTTCTATCAATCATTATTTTTTCTTACTTACTTAGTCGTTCCCCTTCTACCGTGAGGTGTAGAGATATTATTTTTTCAATATCACTAAATATTCAGTCTTTAACATTGTACTTTTCACTTGACATTATTTTTCTCAGTAAGTCTGAGTTTCCAATTAAATACTCATGGAACTCTGTACTTGAAACATTCTTATAATTGTATTGAACTTGTACTATTCCTTCAATATATTCAACAGTGAGTCAGTTTCTGTCCTTTGTCCACTGACTTTCCAATAAAGAAAAAAGCCTCTTTAAAGGTTTTACCTGTACCTCAAGGTATTCGATATAATTGCCATAGAGACTTTTGTTTTCCTCTAAAAATTTATCACATGATAGTCCTTTTTTTGCTTTTCTTCAAAGCAAAGATTGTACTTTCATGGGCAAAAACTCTTCACTCATCCTGAGTTTTAAAATATCTATTACATTTTTATCATAGTTGAAAACTTCCACAGTAGAGTTGCACTTTCTTTCTATTTTTTCTATGTTGGTGAGGAAAATACTCATTAGAGAATAAACTTGTAGAAGATTTAATTCAGCCATCTCACTTTCAAAAGCCTTTTGACTGCAGTTGAAGGTTTGTCCTGTGAAAGGAAAAAGGATTTCACAGCTGGATACAAGTACAGTGGAAGCTATAGAGCAGAAGGTCAACAAGTTCATGAGAAAGTGGCTAGGGGTACCACCAGGTCTGTCAGATGTAGCACTGTACTGCAAAAAGTCAAAACTTCTGCTTCCTTTCAAGTCAGTTGTTGAAGAGTACAAAGTTGGAAAGGCAAGGCTTGCAATGATGCTACGCGAGTCAGCTGATGACGTGGTTAAGTCCATTCAGCCCACACTGAAAACGGGAAGGAAGTGGAGAGTGGAAGAAGCTGTTGATGCTGCCCAAGAGTCACTCAAACTGAGGGAGGTAATCGGATACACACAAACGAATAGATGGGGATTTGGTCATGGAGACATCCGCTGGTGGTCCAAGGCATCAAGCAGGGAGTGCAGAGACATGGTAGTTCAGGAGATACAAGGAGCTGAGAATGATAAGAGGTTGCAAAAAGCAGTGCAGCAGGTCCAACAAGGCCAATGGACTACATGGGAAGGAGCCCTGCAGAGGTCCTTGACATGGAATGATATATGGCATATGGCACCTCTTAGGCTCAGCTTCGTTGTTAGTAATGTTAGATCAATGTATGACCTGCTGCCGTCGGCCACCAACCTTGTGAAATGGGGAAAGTCGGATGATGAACAGTGCCCCCTGTGCCAGGGGAGGCAGACACTTGAACACGTGCTCTCAGCGTGTAAGGTGTCATTAGGGCAAGGGAGATACACTTGGTGCCATAACAAAGTGCTAAATGAGCTTGCTGCGACAATAGATCTGGCAAGGATGAAGGCGAATAGCAAACCCAGGCCGAGCACCGCAAATACATACTTTCTGAGCGCAGGAAAGTCAGCACACCCCAAACCGAGTAATCCTGGTAGCAGTTTACCATCTCTTCTTGACTGTGCAAACGACTGGGAGATGGCGGTAGACCTACCTGGACGAGGGGCATATCCAGAGAGTATCAGAAAATCGCGGAGACGGCCGGATATAGTGCTTCATTCTTCAGCAACGCTTCAGGTCATACTGATTGAACTGACCGTGCCATTTGAATCCAGATTAGACGAGCAACATTCGTTCAAAGCGGCCAAATATAGTGATCTGAGACACAATGGGTTCACTGCAAGAGTCATGGCTGTTGAAGTGGCCGCAAGAGGGCTTGTGGCTGCATCAGTGTATGATCTATTGAAACTGTTGGGGCTAAGGGGACAGTCGAGAACAAGGGCACTGAAGAGGCTTAGTGAAACTGCCGAAAAGGCATCAGGCTGGCTGTGGAACAACCGCAATGGGCAATGGAAATCGTGACAATAAACGCTGTGGTACAAAGAAAACACCAGGAATTTTTCTAAGTCCACAATACACTGAGTTTTTTGGTTTTTAGTGAACGGGCTGTGACTGAAGGGCAACAGGCGGTGTATATTATAGGGGTGTCTGTCAGAATTTCAGTGGCGAACGCGCGGTGGCTAGACTCGTCGGCTTCGCGTTGGTGTCTCAGTGTGTGCGACAGAACGAACGGAATAATTTGTCTTCTCTTTGTTACTTTCACAATTGCCTCCACGGCTGGCGGAGTTGTGGATTAAAGTTGCTACCATAAGTGAAATGGGTTCATTTTCGATACAAGACAACAGGAGGCTGAGACGCTTGGGAGTCATGACCCAAGTGGGCCCGCTCCCCTTAGAGTGTAAAGGAGTATATCGGGCCGAAACACTTGTCGGACGGGGGGACTACTTCTGATGATCAGATTGCTTCCTGTTGTATCGCTCTGTAAAGAGTTTCCTATCATATCATTCTCTCAATGCCAGGGAATAGTGACAACCACCTAGTCTTGCTGTGGGACAACAGCTGTTTCTCCTCAATTTCCACAAATTCACAATATTCCTTCAGATCCTCCGTACGAATGGTGTGTACATGAAAATATTGGTATATTTTACAAATCATGTGCTCAATGTCTATATCCATTTTTTCAGTTGCATAATGCACATAGTTATTTAAAATGCGTGCACGACAGCCAACTCCAACTAATAATTTTTTTTTGCAAGGAAGACTTCAATTTTGCAAATACATTGTTGCCTCCTTCATATCTGCGGATACCTCCAAACCTGTTGCAATTGTCTCCAGAAAATGCAATGCACTTTTCTGTCAGCCCATATTTTTTTCAGTGTTTCGAATATATATTGTGAAATTGTTTCAGCAGTTTCATTAGTTTTATTATCCACTTCAATCAGCTTTGATTGCATCCCACCTGCTTTTCAATCGAAGTATTGAATAATAATGGGGAACGTTTTTATTGATCCGTGGTTGCTGCCATCAGCTGAAATGGCAACACAAGCAACATTTTTACAGAGTGTTTTGCTATAATGGATGTAACAATAGCCTCTTGCACAAGAAAACTGTTTGGCTATTTCTGAGTCATGAAGTCAACCTGGCTAGATTTTACCAAATTTCGATTCTTTCTGAATTTTGTTTTCGCATTAAAATAAAACAAATTTGATTGTTTTCTTCTTTTTCTAATTGTTAAAAAGCCGGGACAAATCGCAATTTAAAAAAAAAAGCCAGCCTGGTGCTAAATTTTGATGTAAAAAGCCGGACAAATCCGGACGTATGGTCACCCTAGTATTCAATCTGTTATGGTCCTGTCTGTATGCAGACGAAATGAATGTCAATGAAACGAACTGGTTATGAGAATGATTTGATAGGTTTTTTTCCCTGCATCAGATTTTAAAAATGAAATTGAAACTATCAGAATTTTTTTTTTTTTAATGATAAAAAATGTGCATAGTGCGTAATTTTTTATTTCTTCAAAATTTGGGGGGATACAATTACAAAACTATAAATATGTTTATACGGCCATAAACAATGGGAAATGGCCCAAAAATATCATACAAAATACAGCTAAACCTATATGTTTAACAGGTATGGTGTTGAGGTACAGGTCTACAGAAACGTTAAATTCATATCTTAAATATTATGTTACTGCTTGCCTCAGCTGGACTCTATTGCAATTTATTATTCTGCATTGGAATAAAATGCAATAGTGAAGTGCTGAGTTTATGTTTCAATAGCAGTTTGAAAGAATAAATTGCTAATGTGTATCTCAGGAATATCTAGTTTATATAAGGAAACATAATGCTCTGTTATGAAATGGATATTATACTGATTTGTGTGATGTTTTGATATGCCATTCAAACATGGTTGAAATTTTTTTTTTTTCTGAACAGTTAGTGAAACAATGCAACTTGTGTCAGACAAAATGCAACATAAATGATCCACAGTTTTCAGTTTTCTTCATCATCCTGTTTTGCTCTGAAGCACAGCAGGTAGGGCTGAGTGGCTATTAGTTTCTGATCCTTTACACATACTTACCTGGTGCTCTATTATATTATGTTTCCTTAGATGTCTGTCCATTTACATTCACTGCCAATTTTCTTCTCAATTGTTTTTTTGTTCTAAATTGTTTTTTTTTACCATTGTTGTTATTTTATTCTCAATTGTTTATTTTTCTTCTCAATTATTTTTTTTTCTTCTTAATTGTTTTTTTTCTTCTCAATTGTTTTTTTTTCTTCTCAATTGTTTTTTTTTTTTAATCAACTGGTTTTTTTCTTCTCAATAGTTTTTGTCTTCTCACTTGTTTTAAATTCTCAATTGTTTTCTTTCCCCTTCTCAATACATGATTCATCTTCTCATCAATCAATACCCTTTAGCTCCGCAAGGAGCATAGGCCTTCAACAAACACATGCCAAGTCTTCCTGTCCTGTGCCATCCGCTAAAGTTCTTTCCATGTTTTCCTCATTTTCACCTCTGTATCCAGTTCTCTTCTCCATGTGTTCTTTGGTCTACCTCTGCCTCTCTTTCCCTGTAGATTCCAGAACAAGGTCTGCCTTGTAATGCTATCAACAGGTTTCCTGAATATGTGTCCTATCCATCGCCAGCGTCTTCTTCTCAACTCTTGTTCCACTGGCACTTGTTTGGTTCTGGTCATCAATTCCACATTTGTGACTTTGTCATACCATTTCAGAACTTCTATTCTATGCAAGCACCCATTTATAAAAGTCTGTAGCTTTTTAATTGTTGTTTTTGTTGCTCTCCATGTCTCAGAGCCATACAATAGGACTGACTTGACATTTGAGTTGAAGATTCTTATTTTCGTGTTGGACTTGATTTCTTTTTAGTTCTCCATATGTTTCCCAATGCAATGAAAGCTCCTTTTGCTTTTTGTATTCTTATTTTGATATAATTGTATGTCCCTCCAACTTTGTCTGTATTACTGCCAAGATATGTGTACGAATCTACATCCTTTAGTGGTGTTTCTTCATGTTCAACCTTCTATCATTTCTTGCATTTATTCTCATAATCTTTGTCTTTTCCCTGTGTATTTTCAGGCCCACTTATTATGACCTCTCACTGAGAATTTTCATTTTCTCTTGCATCTGATTATGGTTATGGGACAGAAGAGCCAAGTCATCTGCAAAATCCAGATCATCCAACTGCTTAGTCAGAGTCCACTGGATTCCATTTCTGTTGTGTGATGTCGATGTTTTCATAACCCAATCTATTGCTAGTAAGAAAAGAAATGGAGACTTGAGACATCCCTGTCTCACTCCCCTTGTAATCCTAAACGGTTCTATAAGTTGTCCTTCATGAAGAACTCTGCATGTCATGTCTTCATAGGTCTTCCTTATTAAGTTAAATGATCTTCATGGGAACTCCATAATGCCTCATCAATTTTCAAAGTGATTCTCTGTCTACACTGTCAAATGCCTTTTCGTAGTCCACAAATCCGATGTATAGTGAGCGGTGAATTCCATTCCAGACTTTGTTCAACTATTATTCTCAATGTGGCTATCTGGTCTGTACAGGATCTGTTTTGTCGAAAACCTGCTTGTTCATCTCTCAGTTGTGTGTTTATGGACTCTTAATCTCTCAAGGATGATTCTCTTTAATACTTTTCCTGGCACTGATAGTAACATTATTCCTCTATAATTAGTGCACTCTTGTAAATTTCCCTTCTTAGGCAATTTGACCAGATAACCTTCCTTCCATTCTGCTGGTATTTCCTCTCTCTCCCAGACTTTGCCAAGTAGTTTGTATAATATCTCTGTAGAAGTATCAATATCTGTTTTGATGGCCTCTGCTAGAATGCCATCTGGACCAGTTGCCCTCCCTGCCCTTCTACTGGCCGGATGTCAGGGGGATTAGTTGGAGCTAGTCTATTGAGAAGTTCCTCAAAATATTCTGTCCATCTCTTCATTTGTTCTTGTATATTACTAAGCAATTTTCCATTCTTATCTTTTATGAGGCCATTTGCTCTGTTTTCCCTGTTAGCTTCTTTGTGTTGTTTTACAGGTCCCTCATATTTCCTTTGGCTGCAGCTTCCTCTGCTTCCCTTGCCAACTCTTCAGTATACTTCCTCTTGTCTCTTTTGATGTTTCTTCTTGTTTGCTTCTATGTACACTTCATGAGCCTTGGCTTTGGAGCTTCTGGTTTTGCTTCTGTTTAAATCTGCTTTCTTGTTTTTCCTGACTTCTATCTTGGTAATGGTTTCTGTTGTTATCCAAGCTTTGTGCTGATGTTCTCTTTTTCTCATTACTTCTTCACATGTCTCGTTCCATATATTTTTTACTTGTTACTAGTGGTCTTCCGCAATCGCTTCATCTTCCAGCTGTTGGAGTACTTGGTATTTGTTGGATACTGTGATTAAAAATTCTTCTCTTATTTCCTGATTTCTTAGATATCCCACATTATACTGTTGTCAATAGCTGTACATTGCTGTAAATTTCTTGAGTTTTAATTTTGTTTTAGCCAACAGAAGATGGTGGTCTGATACCACATCTGCTCCTCTACATACTTTTACATCATGCAATTATGACCTAAACTTCTTACTTTTGCATATGTGATCAATCTGATTCTCAGTTCTGTGGTCTGGTGATATCCATGTTGCTTTATGTATTCTTTTATGTAGAAATATGCTTCCTCCTATAGCTAGTTGATTTGAAGCACAGAAGTTAGCTAATAGTTCCCCATTCTCGTTCATCATACCTAATCCATGCTGTCCCATGATTTCTTCAAAGCTGGTGTTGTCTGTTCCTATTTTCGCGTTTATGTCCCCCATCAAAATTGTGATGTCTTTTCTTTTCTTTTTGTCCAAGACATTTTGTAGTCTGGTGTAAAAGTCTTCTTTCTCAGATTCTTCTTTATCATTTGTTGATGCATAACATTGGATGATGTTTATTTTTACTTTCTTTTTGGCTGATTTAAACCTTGCTGTTATAATTTGGGATCCCATTGTTTTCCATTCTATAAGTGCCTTCTGTGCTTCCCTAGACAGCATTAGAGCCGCCCCTTCACTGTAGTGGGCTCTTTCCTCCTCATGTCCTGAGGACAACACCATTTCTTCTGTGATCAATCTCCTCCTCTCTATGCACTTCCACCGTGTCTCGCAGAGACCCAGGATATCAATCCTGTAATTGGCATTTCTGCTGCTACCTGTGCAGTTTTCCCTTGTTCACATAGAGTGCGAACATTCCAAGTGCCAATCCTGGAGATTTTCCTTGACGAAAAAAGGTTAGTCGGCAACCCAGACTCCTTTCAGCTTTCTCTGAGTTGCTTCATGCGCCTCCTTTCCAGAGGACCTTCTTTTGTCTTGGGCGGCTGAGTTGATTTTTAATCTGTATTTGACTTGGCCATGTTTGTTGAAGTTTTTTTTGGCAAAAAGTTTTTTATGGGATGGGGTAACTAGTCCCATGCCCAACCCTCCTTAGTTGCTTTTTACAACATGCATGGTACAGTGTTACTATTCTTTGCTCCCCTTTCGAGCCCTGGTAACACACGGGTGATTTATCTTCTCAGTTGGTGTTTATTTCTCATTTCTTTGTTTATTTGTTTGTTTTTATTTTGTATTTAAATATATTTAAAAATAATTAAAAAATTGGTTTTTTGTGGCCTCCTTCACACAGAGAGGCCACTCTGTCTGTATATATTTTTTCATGTTCCGCTCAGAGCGATCAAGTGACCACACTTATTAAGTGTTGGTGAAGGGGCTTGAATTCAAACATGTATATCTATTTACCTTTTTGCCCTGTTCCTTGAGGCCATACCTGTATCCCCTTCTCAGTTAACTGTTAAGCAGATTTCTAACCCCCAAAGTGTTTACTTACAACATGGACTTCACACGTAAGTTCCGATCGATAAGGGGCGGAGCCAATGGACCATGCCAGCCGACTAGCGCCTGTGTCCTGAACACTGATAAAAGTGGGCTGGGATTTTTCTTTTGTTTTATTTTGGGTGTGTTCGTTTGTATTACATTTTGATAAAAAGCTTTGATACGATTTAGATTGATAGGGGGCATCTGCTTTGCATTTGTCAGAGAGATTCCAAAGTTCCTTGGAACCGATAGCCCCAATTAAACGTCTTTCCCAGTTGCCAAGCTTCCTCTTCTTCTTTCGTTCGCTTGAAATATATTGTCTATATGTGCCATGTGTTTTCTTGTATAAACTTCACTGTCTTTTGTAGTTCATACAGAGATCCATATAGTTTTGCTTCCAGTGTTGTTTCCTCTGGGCCAGTGGGTTTGCCTCAATATATCATATTCGGGGCAGTCTTGAAGTATGTGCTTTGCAATCTTAAATTTTGTATACATGTGGCTGCGGAGTCGGTTGTGTCCTGTTCTATGGCGCAGTATGACAATTTGTTCTGATCTGTTCATAGCTTGGTAGTCGTCCTGTGTTGGCGTTGGTGGCTTTCTGATTGATTTGCTGATGGTATGTAATCTTAAATTTTGTATACAATGTGGCTGCATGGAGTCTGGTTGCACAGTTCAGACAGTAAAGGCTTGTCCTGTTCTATGGCGCAGTATGACAATTTGTTCTGATCTGTTCATAGCTTGGTAGTCGTCCTGTGTTGGCGTTGGTGGCTTTCTGATTGATTTGATCATCTTTTTCTTCTGATGGTATGTAACTGGTACCAACATTTTTTAGCCAGTCAGTCTGCTCTCTCGTTTCCTGGTATTTCACAATGATACGGTGTCCACTGCATGTCGACCTTGTGCTGGTTGCACAGTTCAGACAGTAAAGGCTTGTATACCTGGTAATTTTCTGGACTGAAATGCTTGGAGTGCTGATCTTGCATCTGTCAGGAATACCACAGGCTGTGGACCAAGATTGGTGTTCAACAGTTTCTCGGTTGCCACCTTGATTGCCTGGATTTCTGCATCATAGTTGTTACAGAATTTCCCGGTGGTACTCTGACCATATTGTTGCTATTTAGCATATATATTAAAGACATCAACCTGTTTAATTATTTTGTTAGTCTAAGAAAGGGAACTGGTGATTTACGTTAATGACAGGATTGATTCCTGGTTATCTTCCCCTTGTCTTATGTTGACCTGTGTCTTAAATTGCTGTCATGTCTTAAGTTACTATTCACATGACCATATACGGAGTGGCTTTGCCTCTCGCTTGAGGAATTGCCCTGGTCTTGTGTTTAAGTTTCGCTCAGGTCTGTGCTGTTTGCACATGCGCAGGTTTTTGGCGCAAAGACCGGGACTTCCATCTTGTACCAGTGTACCCTGGGTTTTATGATCGGGCAGAGGTCCGAAGATTTTCCTTGCCATCTTTTTCGGGGATTTGGAAGTTCATTGTGTGACTGAGATGTCATCTTTCCTTCCCCGGTTCATTCTGTATGCCAGGAATGGCAGTGTTGTGTTTAGTGTTTTTCTAGGATTCTGAACAAAGGTAATAAAGTCATTTATGATCTTTCGTATGCCTAGAGTATAGAAATACATTTCGGCGACATGTTGAACAGAGCTCACAGCTGATACATTATATAGAGCCCCATTGTTGGTGCTTGATACGGGAGCTAAGACCAAGTGTCTTTTGAACATTAGAGCCCAGATAAAGTTATCTACCGTACTTGAGTAGAGGATTGGCAGGAATATGTATACGAAAAGTTAAAACACCAAGGTTACCTAATATTTGAGGTCCGCTACTTGCGGCTTGATGCTGTCACCATAAAGGTCTGTGGTTACGGCCTTTATTCTTCATGAGAAGAAGTGCCTGGCATGTGATGCCAGAAAAAGTCATAGCCTTTTGTTAGGCCATTGAAACCGCCCTTCCCGTGCGGTATATTTGCAGAGGGGTACCTGACGGGTTCTGTCAGGGTACCAGAACTTCAGTAGATGAAAGCAGAAAGTAGATTGACAATTCATTATTGTTGGCACCATATATCTGAGCTGATGCAAAGGGTTAACTACAATTACCATCATATAATGTCCATGATTATTATGCCATTGACTGTGTCATCCATACTATGAAACGTCGTATAATAAATATTGTGAAACGTCAGCAGCATTACCTACCTTCACTGACTTCTGCATGTGGGTGAGTGGGTTCAGTGTGCAGCTGTCCAAGAGCCTAGACGCATTTGCCTACACTCACATGTACCACATCATCCCACATGATATTACAAGTACTACATGCCTGAATACATGTATGCTGTTTGTATGTGAGTGTCTTCATTACACCCTGACAGTGCCTCATGCTGGTGACCCAGATATTCACCTCAACATTGAACTGTCCAGGTGACAAAACGACACGCCCACTCTATGACACTTTAACACGAACAAACAGACTTTTACATCTGGTAGGCCAGATTTGTGGGTTTTTCAGCTACACAGGACAGTGGTAAATAGGTCAACGACTGCTGACCCACATAAACACTGACATTAGCATCTTATGATATTGCTACATGGACCACAGCTGCTACAGAAGTTGAGTGACTCTACTACGAATAAGCGTTCTACTGCAGTTCTACAGATGATGTCCATTTATGTGGGCGAGCAAGTTACATCGTTTACTGTCAAGCTCTTAGTGTAAACAATTCAGCTGTTTGTTTACATACTACAGTCTACAGACATAACAACGTTGGATCTTCCTGTCGCAACTGGTTGTCGAGAATGTCACAGTAGCTGTACGTTTGAAGACCACTGTATATTGTCGTCGGTCGGTAACCATCGACGGGGGATCTTCCATTTCATTGCTGTTCTATATTGTACTTCGGTGTTGACAAAGAGCCAGGATTGTACTTTAAGATAAGTGGCAGTTCGTTTTGGAAACTAGGCCGTTATATTGTGTGTAACTGAGCCTTCTTTGCAACACATTCTATTATATGCTTTGTGTTGTGTTGCATGTGTAGATTAGTGTGTTTATTTCTGCGGGTCTGGTTGGGTCGGTGACTCCAGTAGAATATCCCACATAACCGAGGGTCTATTGTGAGCATTCTGTTAGGGAACTTATCGTGAATTTCCCATCTTTGGAAATTTATTGCGACTTTGTTGCTTACACGATATTTGTTGTTAGTTGTGACGAGATGTGTTAGTGTCGTTTTCGTTATTTGTCTCCATTTTTCAGTTTTGTTCTGATTTGTTTGTATTTGTCTGCCTTCTCTTTTCTATTGTTTATTTCTATACACCCTTTATATTTATACACTGTGTTGTGTTTGTATTATTGTGATTTTTCGCAGTTATCATTTCAATTTTTTGTAACATTTTCTTTAGTTTAACATTTCAGTTTAGTTGACTTCTGCGAATGTTTTCGATTGTCCAGATGTTTGTCTTTGTTTAATTAATGTTGTATTTTGTTATCATATACAGTCTACATATATACTTGATCATGTACTATTATTAATATGATGCACATTAGATACTGAGGAGATTAATGGGGTCATTATAAACAAGGTAATTATACAAAGTCTTTGTCAAAGACTTGTCTCCCACTGAGGTTGGGATATTGTGTATTATTATTTCAGAGGTATTGATAGCACATTATTGGACATAAAGTCTACATTGGATTACTTTATCCAGCAAGGGATAACCCTTTGCAAAACTGGTAATAAATTGGAAGAGTTTGCAGTTACTCAAAACGACAAGGCGCAAAAAGCAGAAGAGAAAAAACAAAAAGCTGAGGAGAAAAGATTGGAAAGAGAATATGAAGAGAAAAAGTTACAGCAACAAAGAGGAGCTGAAGAGAGACAAAGGGAAGCTGAAGAGAAAAAGTTACAGCAACAAAGAGAAGCTGAAGAGAGACAAAGGGAAGCTGAAGAGAAAAAGTTACAAAGAGAAGCTGAAGAGAAAAAGTTACAGCAACAAAGAGAAGCTGAAGAGAGACAAAGGGAAGCTGAAGAGAAAAAGTTACAAAGGGAAGCTGAAGAGAGAAAAATTCAGCAAGAAAGAGAATATGAAGAGAAAAAGTTACAAAGAGAAGCTGAAGAGAGAAAAATTCAGCAGGAATTTGAAGAGAGAAAGTTACAAAGAGAACATGAAGAAAAACTCTTGGCTTTGGAGATTGAGAAATCAAAAGTGATGAATATGGGTAGTTCTCAAGCAACTTCTAGCAAGACAAATGATAATACTTATAAAGTAAAACTACCTCCTTTCAATGCTGCAAAGGACGATATAACGTTCTATCTTGATAGATTTGAACTTTCATGCATATCGCATAAGGTAGATAAGGAAAAGTATGTCGGTCAACTGTTGGATACACTTACAGGTGAACCATTAAATACAATAATGGCAATAGATGAACCTGACAAGACTAACTATGAAGTGGTCAGAGCAACTTTATTAAAGAGGTATCAACTTAAAGAAGATGATTATCGTCTTCGTTTTAAGACTATGTTACCAGAAACTGGGGTAGAGTTTTCAGACTTTATTACAAAGATACGTCTTACTTTCACTAGATGGATTGAGTTGTCTAAGACTGAAAAAACGTATGAAGCACTAGTGGACTTATTACTTAGGGACAAAGTGATGTCATCAGTTAGTGAGTCCTTGCCTGCATACATGAACGTAAACCTAAAAACATAAAAGACATGGAACAATACTGTTGCCAGTATGTCACTGCACACCCACAACAAACTATTAGTAATTCTAAGATTAAAGAGGGTTTGTCCGTGGCTTCTGCAACACCACATGGGCCTAATTTTCAGGGTAAATTTCAAGGCAATAAACGCAACTTTGATAAGAAAAGTAATCGTAATTATGGACAAGATCAGGGTGATCCATCCCACAGTGGTTCATCTTCAAAGACCTGGAGGCGATCTGACAACCCTCGTAATTTTGGTTCCGGCAATTAAATTTTGCAGGGAAACAGCAAAGTCAATCTGGTAGATATTATAATCAAAGTGTAAATCACAATCACAATTGTGAAAACTGCGGTGCAAACCAAAGCAAAAAGTCAAATAACAATAATTCCAGAGGACATAATAGTCAGGGTAGATGGCAACACAACAATAATAGATCATGCTAACTGTGCTCAACAAGAGTCACAGGTAGTTAGTAATGAATCAAATGATAATAAAGCTAACCCATGTGCTGTCACATGTTCTGCCTTCGATTATGGGAGAGCATCTCAATGCCCTCAGTGCACTACTTTGTTTGAACCTACTACCATATCTACCTTGAGTTGTGGCCATCCTCTACCCGCTCTTCATGCTGCAGCGGCGCATGACGGGAGAGGATCTCTTCTCTTACATAGAGGTCTAGTGAATAAAAATCCAGTCTCAGTTCTCTTTGATTCTGGATGTACTACTATTGGGGTTAAACAATCTCTCGTAGATCCTTCCTGTGCCAATGGAAAGGTAATCAAATGTGTAACATTTGGTGGCACAGTAGAAAAATACTCGACTGCTATCATACACATAGCTACTCCTTTCTTTACGGGAGATGTCCGCGCATGTCTGCTGCCGAATCCTATTGCGGATCTTATCGTCGGGCGTATACACAGGGTTAAGGAATGTACCCCGCAGCAAATTGTTGCCTGTGAAGAAGAAAATATGGAAATTGCTAATGTAGTTGTCACGAGAGCACAGCCTCATAATATGCCTCCGTCTTCATAGACCGAAGGTGATGAAGTACTTGATCAAGATGATCATTCGTTAATTTCGCGTGACTCTTTTATAAAAAGTCAACAAGAGGACACTTCTTTAAAAAAATTCTTCGTTCTGGTTAAAGATGGTGATCCAAATCAGAACACAAATCGCAAATCTTGGATCACTATGAAGAATGGTGTTCTAGTGCGTATGGTACAACACTCAGTCACGTCTATACACTCACAAATTCTTGTACCCAAAAGTATGAGAGTTCGTATACTGCAACATGCTCATGACTCCCAATGCGCGGGTCATATGGGATTTTCACGTACTAAGTCGAGAGTTCTTGCGGCTTTCTTTTGGCCATTCGTAAATAGAGACATACGTCTTTATTGCCGCTCGTGCAAAGTATGTCAAGAAGTCAAGTCGAAAGGTCCTCGCCATACAGCACCTATACAGGATACGGACATTCCTATTCGTCCTTTTCAAAAAATGGCGATAGATATCATTGGTCCTTTTAAAATCAAATCAGCCAGAGGACACCAATTTATTCTTACATGCGTAGACATGTGTACTCGTTGGCCAGAGGCCATCCCTCTTAAGAGCATTTCTACTGCCAATATTGCAGACGCTCTTTGGCTGATATTTTCACGTCTGGGATTTCCTAGAGAAATCTTGTCAGACCATGGCACCCAACTGATATCTGACACTATGTCAAAAGTGATGTCTACTCTTAATATTGAGAGGTCTTTGAGTAGCATCTATCACCCGATGTCTAATGGGTTAGTCGAACGTCTCAATAGAAGCCTCAAAAATTTACTTGGGAAAATAACTGAGGATCATCCTCAAGATTGGGACAGATTCTTACCCGCGGCTCTCTTTGCATACAGAGAGGTTCCTAATGAACACACCGGGTTTTCTCCTTTTGAGCTCGTCTTTGGCGCGCGTCCGCGCGGCCTTATGTCTTTGCTTCACGACCTTATAGCTGCCGATGATATCAGTGATGACACACAATCTTCTTATGAATATGTCATTGCACTCAGGCAGAAAATCATTGAAGCATGCAAATTAGCAACTTCTGCATCGGAATTTGCTAAAGAAAAGGCAAGGCAATTTGCAAATAAAAATAGATGCCTATGACAACTTTGTCCTGGTGACAAAGCATTTGTATTACTCCCTACCAGGGAAAATAGACTTCTCATCGGATGGAAAGGTCCTTTTATGATTGTCTTTAAAATTTCTGATGTCGACTATGTTGTCGATATAGACGGGAAACATAAAACCTTTCATATAAACATGCTTACGGAATTTTTTGAACGTCCAGAATACTTACAACCTATCTTTCAAGCGATGGACGACACTCCAGTCCCTCATGGTTATTACTCATCTCTGTCAGTTAAACAGGATGAAGAATCTACTTTCTCGGACGTTAATCTTCCTCTTCCGATGATTCCACTTCATGCTATGGAATCATGGAAAAATGTTGCTATTTCTCCTAGATTGTCTACTGAAGAACAGCTACAAGTCTACTCCACGTTACAAACATTTCAGGATGTTCTCATGGACATTCCTGGACACACATCAGTCATTAAGCATGACATAATACTTACTGACCATACTCCTATCAGGGTCAGACCTTACCCTATTCCTATTCATTTCCAAACACAGGTCGAGAAGGAATTGGATGAAATGATACAGTTAGGGATAATTGAACCATCCAATTCGGCATACTCATCGTCTATGGTTATTGTTAGAAAGAAAGACAATAACATATGCCTTTGCGTCGATTACCGTAAACTAAACCAAGTAACACAATTTGATGCTGAACCTATGCCTCTATTGGATGAGCTACTTACTAGACTTTCTAACTCTCGTTTCTTCACCAAACTCGACTTGTCTAAAGGTTATTGGCAAGTTCCTCTAACTAAACGAGCCAAACCTCTCACTGCTTTCTCTACACCCAGGGGCTTGTTCCAATAGAACTTCATGCCTTTCGGCCTTATGAATGCCCCAGCTACATTCGTACGCATGATGCGTCGAATTCTTTCACATCGTTCTGATGTTATTGCATACTTGGACGATATCTGTCTTTTTAGTGATTCTTGGGAAGATCACTATTTGGGTTTATGTGAACTGCTGTCTACTCTGCATGAGCATAACTTGACAGCTAAACCCTCTAAAGCCTATGTTGGATTTAGTGAAATTTCTTTTCTTGGTCACCGTGTTGGACATGGTCTCTTGAAGACAGAGAACCACAACACTTCTAAGATACTCAACATCACTATTCCTAAGACAAAGAAACAGATCCGTAGTCTCTTAGGCCTAATACAGTTCTACGGAAGATTCATTCAGAATCTTTCTTCTATTACGGCACCACTCTCAACCCTATTGAAGAAAGGGTCTCCTAATGTGGTGCGCTGGTCACAAGAATGCCAATCTTTATTGGATCAGATTAAGTCATTATTTTCATCTCCTATCTTAAGACTTCCTACAGCTGATAAGACGTTTGTCCTTCGTAGTGACGCCTCATCAACAGGGATCGGGGCGGCACTGATGCAAGAGTATTCAGACACTCTGCATCCTGTAATGTACGTCTCTAGGAAACTGAATGCGGCAGAAAGGAATTATTCCGTTCTAGACCGAGAATTATTGGCTATGGTTTGGGCAATTCTTAAACTTCAAAGATTCCTTCTCGGCGCGCATTTCATAGTAGAAACTGACCAAAAAGCTCTCACAGCTATGCAGAGTAAGGATTTGAAGAGCTCAAGATCCACTCGATATGCTATTGCTCTTCAACCTTTTCATTTCACGGTTCGAGCTATCCGTGGTTCGGATAATGTGATGGCAGACATACTGTCGCGATGCCCACATGAATCTACTACTCTCATGTCTTAATCTCCTGATATAGATCTAGATTTATGACTGTACCTTACAATAACATGCTACTAGAACATTCATGTCACTTTACTTAAATTCATTGTTGTGAATTGAATGATTCCGTTCTCTGTTACCGTTCTTGGTATAACAGAGAAGGTTTAGTTACATCGATATAAAGGTCGGAAATTATTACGGCCACACTTAATAAGGTAGAAATATAATAGTGACTATGGTACATTATAACATTCTAAGAATTGTATTGTTTGTATTGTTCTCAGCAAACCAGTACTTTGTCCGGGAGTGCCGTCACAGATTTATCTTGATGCTTTATGACTTCCATGCTGTCCATTTGGATGCTGCTTACAAGCGACCTCCGGACAAGGCTTCTGAGATTATCGCCTGTTAGTTAGAATGTATACCTATATAGTCACATTGATGTGAAATTACTGTATAAATTTTGTATTAATCATCTATTGGATAATAATGAATTTATGACATTAGTCTTTGAAAGATTTCTATGCTAATGTGAGTGATAATGACATTCACCATTGCTTCTCATATTGATATGATTTTTCTCGAGAGGTATGTAATTATTGTTAGCATTGCCTGGACCTTTGGGTTTTTTGGGTGGCACCTCCCTGGATATGTTTTATTTGGAGAAAATATATTTTCTCTTGTCTTGTGAGATATCTGTTGTTCTCACCAGACGCGCTATTGTGCGTCGATTGGGTCTGACATTATGTCGTTATATTTTTATTGATCCTTTCATCGGCGCATCATTCATGCGTTATGAGCTTGTTGCATGTATTTCCAGTGATGTATTTCCCCCAAAAAAATGTATTTCATTTTTTTTGGGGGGGGGGGGGTGGTGCGGTAATCTATTGCTGTCTATTTAGTATATATATTAAAGACATCAACCTGTTTAATTATTTTGTTAGTCTAAGAAAGGGAACTGGTGATTTACGTTAATGACAGGATTGGTTCCTGGTTATCTTCCCCTTGTCTTATGTTGACCTGTTAAATTGCTGTCATGTCTTAAGTTACTATTCACATGACCATATACAGAGTGGCTTTGCCTCTCGCTTGAGGAAACGCCCTGGTCTTGTGTTTAAGTTTCGCTCAGGTCTGTGCTGTTTGCACATGCGCAGGTTTTTGGCGCAAAGACCGGGACTTCCGTCTTGTACCAGTGTACCCTGGGCGTTGTGATCGGACAGAGTTCCGAAGATTTTCCTTGCCATCTTTTTCAGGGATTTGGAAGTTCATTGTATGACTGAGATGTCATCTTTCCTTCCCCAGTTCATTCTGTATGCCAGGAATGGCAGTGTGGTTTTTAGTGTTTTTCTAGGATTCTGAACAAAGGTAATAAAGTCATTTATGATCTTTCGTATGCCTAGAGTATAGAAATACATTTCGGCGACATGTTGAACAGAGCTCACAGCTGATACATTATATAGAGCCTGTAGCGAAATCTGTGAGATCATCGCTAAATTCAGTAAGATTTTAGTCCTATGATAATAAATAAACCCGCCCGCAGGTGTCTGACGATTGTCATCTTCGACGCCAGTAGAGCGCTGCCTTTGGTGCAGTGGGAATGCTAAATGCCAGTCAACGTTATTTGTGACATATTTCTTTGAATTTGTGGTAAGAATGCTTTATGTATTAATATGCTTGATTAAAACTGCAAAAGTTAGATACTGCTATTGGGGAAAGTGAAGGACATGCCGGGAGTAACCATTATTGAGTCCTCACATTGAACTGTATTTGACTGTTGCATATTGTTATGATTATGTATTAATATTATTGTATTAGAAGATGTTAGTAAGCCCCTGTGTTCCATGAACACTCTTCAACATGCCTAAAGCGTTTATAATAAAGAAAAGAAAAATCATACAAAAGGAGATGTGGTTACTCCACGTTATTGTATTGAAGAAAATTATGTAAAAGTACAGTGGTGTATCTGCCATAGGGATCTGAGGTGTGGTCACAGGAAGGTGTGAGTCATATAAATTAGGGGCTGGTGCACCTGTATGCACACGAGGCTGACCCCATACCATCATGTAAACAATAGTGATAAGAAATTGTGATCAGATGTGAAAAGGCCAGGGTGTCTTTTATTGCAGGGTTTTTTATTTCCTGTTACCAGCCGGTGACAGGAAACCTGATGAGTGATTATAAAGAAAAAAGTCTCCTTTCAAAAGTTTATGCTGTCAGCAGATAGCCTGAAGGAGCTTGTGTGTGCCGATCTATATATTCTCTGTAGCGACATACTGACTTGTTATCTTCATACCAAGAATCCCAGGTGATGTGTTAACATCTGGGACATCTGACACTTCATTCAAATAAAAATTGTTATTTCCAAGAATAAACAGAATTATATGGGGCGTGATGAAACAACAGCTCCTCCTAACAAATGACTAACACTAGTAGCTATTAAAGTTTTAGTCTGTGAATACACCTACAGGAATAATATAGTGACATTATACTTATCGGACAAACAGTCCAAACATTTTAGTTAATCAGTATATGTAAAATATATTTTCCTCATTTTCAAAGACCTGTCCAAAAGAGATGGCAGGACAGGCAGATTAAATTGTACAAAGAAAAAAGCATTCAATTTTAAAGAAAACTTTAACCACAGTCTTATTCATTTCTTCATAGTGAGTTAAAGTGTATTGTGTTGATGTACCACCATTGTCATTTCACTAGTCACATCAGACACCAGCCACTAGAATCAAAATACAGACCGTGTGAGATCTAGGGAGGTAGTGCTAGGTTCCCTGATAATACATCAACATCATCATCATCATCATCATCATCATCTTTTAGAGTCAGGGGCCTACATTTGCTTGACCTCACACGGTTGGCACAGACACAGCTTTCTTTCCTTTTAGATAACATCTTAACCTCCCCAGCAAAGTAAACTTGCTACATATATTGGTAGGCTTGTCAGGGATTTGAATTTCTCATATTACTACATAAATTGGGGTTCTGTTCTGGGATTTAGCATTAACAACATTTCTATTTACCCAGGGAATCCCCATTGTTAATATTGCCCAAGATTTGGGAAGTTGATGAAGTGTCAGAGCCTGGAATAATTTAATAGAGTGTACTTATTTTAGAAATTGAGTTAGAACATTTTAATATTTATCAGATGGCAGATTTGGCAAAGTTTCACTCTGCTGCTGTGCAGACTGCCCGAGACATGAACATGTAGGGTCAAGTCTTGATTGACTATGTCACCTCAGAATGTGATAAGTTTATTGCTAGGGAAGAACATAGATTAGCTGAAGAGAGGAGAATGCAGTTAGAAGATGCTAGGGAGATGAAGAAATTAGCGTTAGATAGAGAGGCAGAAATTAAACGTTTACAAATTGAGGCTGAGAAGGAGGCTAGGGCCTTAAAAGCAGAAGATAAAAGATTAGAGAGGGAAGCAGAAGATAAAAGATTACAGAGGGAGCACGAGCTGTGACTGAGGGAGCTGGAGTTACAAGGCCATGCTCCTCACTATGGTCACAGCCCCTCTACCTCTGATGCTACTGCTAGTCAGGGGGCCTCCAACTCAGCCATGGGGTTTCACTTAGATTATTTTGTTGAGAGAGACGATGATATTGAAGCATATTTAAGTAGGTACGAGGTATTAGCTACAACTTATGGGCTAGAAAAGGAAAGATGGGGCCTGAAGTTATCCCAAGGTCTTAGGGGAACAGCTTATGAAGTTTTTTTTCAAAAATGAGCAGGAATGACCAAGACAATTATGACATGGTAAAGCAGGCTCTTTTACTAAGGTATGAAAAGAACGGAGAATTTTATAGGAAAAAATTTAGAAATGCCAAGCTACTGTCGGGTGAGACCAATCACCAGTTCTCTGCACGTTTAGAGACTTACTTGGAGAAATAGACTGCTCTGGGGAAAACCCAAGATCTAAAAGAAATGATCCTTATTGAGCAATTGAGAGAGTCCATGGCTCCAGACTTGAGAAAGTTTCTCATGGAACAAGGTGCAGAGAAGCTGGGTGAGTTACTTAATGTCGCTGAGAGGTATCAGGCAGCCCAGGCAGAGGTAGCTGGCGCCAAAAAGAAACACGTAGACAATTAAAAGGCTCCATAAAACTCTAATAAATTTGACAACAAAGGTAAGCAAAACTTTGATAGGCCACGAAATGACTATAAAAACAAAAACCCACAATTCAATGACAGGAAATATGAGGAAAGAAAACCCTTTCATCAAGGTAGATTATATTGTAGATGGTGTAAGAGAGAGGGTCATGACACCAAAGTATGTAACAGGAAACCTGCTGGATTTGCTGCTATGAAGTTGGGGGAAAAGGAGGTAAAGGTAAAACCTACTGGACAGCAGGAACCTTATCACCCCCCAGTGTGTGAGGATGTGGTATGTAATGGGGTCACCATTAGGTGCCTCTATGACACAGGTTTAGATTTTGATTCTGTCGTGAGTTCGCACTTGGTGAACCCGGATCAGTATACCACAGAAACAGTGGAGATACAAGGGGCGACCAAGGACATACCACTTATGACTCTTCCCATTGCCAGGATAACGGTGAAAACTCGCTATGTGGAAGGAGTAATCAGAGCAGCAGTGTTAGACGCACCCATCTACCCTCTAATATTGGGGTGCCGTTATGTTTTCTTGGGGGATCCCAAGAGACCTGTGGTCTTGGCAGCAGTCCAGACCCGTTCACAATCCAGACAGGAAGAAGATGAACCAATAAATACTCACCCGGAAGAGATGAGGAAGGCACAGGCTGAGGACAAGACACTCAAGCCTTGTTTTAAAAAAATTACCTAAATGCCACACACCTCCAAGCAAGGGAGATTATTATATGAAGAACAAATTGTTATATAGGAAGACCGGAACTGGAACAAATGGCCATGGACAACTGGTACTTCCTACTTCATATAGGGAGAGAGTGTTGGAATTAGGACATGCGATTTCCTTCAGTGGTCACATGAGGATCAGCGCAACAGGACAGCGTATAGCTTGTCTTTATTTCTGGCCAGGGATAACAGAGGATATAAAGAGATATGTAAAATTCTGTCCAGAATGTCAGAGAGTAGCTCCGAAGCATTGGACTGCTCCAGCAACTCTAGGGGAAATGCCCATAGTGGGAACACCTTTTGAGAGAGTAGCAGTGGATATTATGGAACCTCTCACTCGGACCAAGAGGAGGAACAGTTACATCCTTACTCTGATGGACACTTGTTCTATGTGATTAGAGGCGGTAGCCCTGTCGTCAATCGATTCGAAACATGTGGCAGAGGCATTACTTACTATATTCACGAGGTTAGGATTCCCGCATCAAATCTTGACTGATAACGGCTCACAGTTCAAGGGGAAACTAACAGAAGAAGTTTTTAGGTTATTTCAAGCCAAGCATTTTCATTGGAGTCCGTATCACCCCCAAGGGAACGGCCAGGTAGAGAGGTTCAATGGGACTCATTTCTATCCTGAGAAAGCTGGCACATGAGAAACCTGATACGTGGGACCAATATTTGCCCGCTGCGTTGTTTGCGTATCGGGAAGTTCCACATAATTCAACCGGGATGGCACCCGCAACCTTGTTATTTGGGACGCCAATAAAAGGTCCACTGGAAGCCTTGTTAAGGACGTGGACAGATGAGAAGGCAGAAGAGACTGTTACCTCATCATATCAATATGTGAACGAACTGACCACTCGTTTAAAAACTAGTTGGAAACTGGCAAATGAAAATTTGAGACAAGCCAGGAAAAAGCATGCTGCTTATTATTACAAAAAAAAGCGAAGGATAGGGAGCTTGCTGTAGGGGAGAAGGTGCTTCTTCTATTACCAGGCAGCAGCAATAAACTTCAAATCGGATGGCAAGGTCCATATACAGTTTTGGAAAAGGTATCCAGAACAAATTATAAGATAGACAGGAAGGGGAAGGAAAAAGTCTATCATGTGAACCTTTTGAAGAAATATCTGGACAGACAAATCCAGGAAGCAGCACACTTAATGGCCTTGTCTATAGCAACCGAAATGAAAAATGATCCTCTCAACTCATTTGAATATCCATTGAACCCAGTGAAACGTTTGCCCAGGTGAAAATCAGTAATCACCTGACAAAAGGACAGAGGGAGAAGATTCAAAAGGTCCTGGAGAAACATACAGACGTGTTAACGGATAAGCCGGGGCACACCAATTTGTTGGAATATGATATGAAACTACTAGACCCAACACCCATCTGTATGAGGCCTTATTCTATTCCTTTCGCTAAGGAAAAAGCTTTGAAAGAGGAGATAGATTATTTGTTACAAGAAGGGATTATTTCTCATAGTGAGTCTCCTTATAATTCCTGTGTGGTTTTGTTGCGGAAACCATCGGGAGAACATAGACTGTGCATAGATTACAGGAAACTGAATGCTGTCACAGAAGGTCAGGTGGATCCATTACCTGATACAACTCAACTATTTGCCTGGCTGAACAGGGCAAAATATTTTTCTAAGGTGGATCTTAGCAAAGGCTATTATCAAATTCCAGTAAAGCCTGAAGTTAGACCTTACTTAGCCTTTAGCACCTCGGAAGGTCATTATGAATTCAACATGCTGCAGTTTGGGTTGAAAAATGCCCCGAGTGTGTTTTCTAGGATGATGCGAAAATTGTTGGATCCCATGAAAAATCCATGTATCTCGAATTTCATGGATGATATCCTCATTGCTACTGAAACATGTGAGGAACACGTTAACTCTTTGAATATGCTGTGTGATAGACTCAGAGAGGCTATCTTAACTGCTAGACCAACAAAATGTTGTATTGGTTGTAAAGAGTTGGAATTCTTGGGACATACCGTACATCAGGGTAGCATGACCCCTGACCCCAAGAATCTGAAGAAATTGAAAAGAGCACCTAGGCCACAAACAAAGAAAGATGTGCGATCTTTTGTGTCTTTGTGTGGTTTCTACCAAAAGTACATTAAACATTTTAACTCTATATGTGCTCCATGACGGATTTAACGCGTAAGGGACAACCTGATACAATTAATTGGTCAGCACAGTGTGAATTGGCATACCAGAAGTTAAAAGAAAAACTCACAAGCAGGCCAGTATTGAAATTGCCTGACTTGAATCAAGAATTTGTCGTGAGAAGTGACGCAAGCAATGTGGGCCTAGGCGCTACATTGTTGCAACGGTCCTCCCCACAACATGGGGATTTGAACCCAGTCGCTTATGCAAGCCGCAAGTTGAACAAAGCGGAAAAAAATTATTCAACAAGTGAAAAGGAATGTTTGGCGTTAATATATGGGCTATAAAAAAATTCCAGATTTATCTATATGGCAGGACATGTGTGGTCCAAACAGATCAGTGCCGATTTTTTGAGTAGACATCCTTATGATGAGAATCAGAAAGACGCGTAGGACTTCATTTGCGCTAAGTTATCTCACAGATTATAACCTGCACTGGATGCATGTTTTAGGAAGGGAGGTGTGGAGCGAAATCTGTGAGATCATCGCTAAATTCAGTAAGATTTTAGTCCTATGATAATGTAACGTACTGTTTATGCGTGATGTGAAAGCTGGCAGAGTGAACGTGTCGTTTATCACCTGGACTGTGTAATGTTGCGGTGTTGATGTAGGTCACCAGAAATGTAACGGCCAGAAATGTAACGGCCACCAGCGTGAGGCACTGCCAGGGGTACTATGATCACTCACACAAAACAGCGTACATGTTGTAGATGTGTGGTACTGGTATTATGATGTGCTGAGTGTGGGTGTAGACGAGAACGCGAATGCTTGAAGCTCTTAGTAAAGTCAATAATGCAGTACACTCACATGCAGTAGTCAATGATGGATTGAAGACTGCTGGCACGTTTCAAACATTTATTTACGAAACTGACAGTAGCATCAACAGGACAGTCAAATCGACAAGATCAAGGACTTCACATAATAATGAATGACTGTTAAATGTCTGGTAATCAAAGGCTTGCATCATACATCAACTAGGACATACCCAAACATCATCTGTCCTAATGTTACAGTTTATAATGTAGCTTCCATACCATTGACTCAGCGCGTCAGGTACTTAATTAGCTCTGTCGTCCAACAAACGAGCTCCTAAATTGCGTAGCAATAATACTTAAGGCTGTTATTCAACTGGCATAGCCCGCCAGATATATTTCCTCTTGCTGAAAAATATTGGCCGTAATACAGGGCCTCAATATATAGACAGCTGTGTATCCTTTGTTAGCAGGCACGATCAAACCATGCTAAACATATATACCGCCAACCTGCGGCGTCCACAATAATGTATCATCATCATTAGGCTTCTGTTCAATTGAAAACACATAGTCTCATTTGGCAAGAACAAGAAGCAAAGAAGGAATTCTGCCTCTCAAGATCTGTGAGCTTCACTCGCAGATAGGTAATTTCAAATGTTCTGCAACCAAAGGCATATTAATATGAATGTCATTTACCTTTTACAGAATCTTCCGGATACACACTTAATAAATGTCGTCACTCTTGACGAACAAAGAATCACTGGGGAAAACATTGACATTTCAGTCATATCGAAAACTTTCCAATCCCCATGATGATATAGAGAAAATCACAATGGACATCATGTCCGACAGCCCAAAACACACTCTATCTGACGGAAGTTCCCTCAGTTCGCGCTCAGAACTTGCGCA
This sequence comes from Oreohelix idahoensis, assembly GCA_024509875.1. NCBI lineage: Eukaryota > Metazoa > Mollusca > Gastropoda > Stylommatophora > Oreohelicidae > Oreohelix > Oreohelix idahoensis. The sequence goes on from JAMPIV010018170.1 coordinate 75,517, forward strand.
TGCCTAGACAGCATAAAACTGAGCATCGTTAAGACAGATCAACGACAATAATTGAAAGGAAGGGCAGATAACCCTCAAACAACCTGTCATGGAAGTAACTACCCAATTATCCTCAACTGTGACCAACAAAAGTATTAAATAGATTTACCTATTATGACTCCGTCAAAAACGACAGCAACAGATAATAAATAAACCCGCCCGCAGGTGTCTGACGATTGTCATCTTCGACGCCAGTAGAGCGCTGCCTTTGGTGCAGTGGGAATGCTAAAAAAATGACCCGCCGTAAAATCTAACACGCCTTTTAGTTTCGGTTTCGAGACGTACAATTAACATTTTAACATCTTGCCCGATCTGCTGCACGAAACTGCGGCAAGACTTATAATTAACGATCTACCAGAACTGTGACACCCAAATCCCGTTTGAATTAACGTAGTATTTTAACTTTAATGCTATAATTAGTAGTAACTCGGACATTTTCCAGTAGAAAGAACGAAACGACTGTAATAATTAACGCCAACACTAGCAACGTTTTGAAAAAAAACCCTCTTCGTTCTGCACGCGGTTCCTTTACTATAGACACTGTGGGAAAAGCCAGCAGATATAAACACACAGACAGTTTAAATTCTCGCCGCGTAGTGTATTTCTGACGTCACTCAAACTAGTTGGTTTATTTGAATAATGAAAAAAATGATAGAGAATGGGGGGGGGAGGAAGATGGCCGACTTGTGTAAAAGTTATAATTGGCGATTAACAGTGACAAAACTGAAAATCTAAACCATAATGAAACTGACCATAAAAATCATATATTAGGATAGCTTAGTGTCTCCTGAGAAATAATATGTTTTAATATATATGGTAGTCCAATTATTAGCCAAGTTATTGAGATAATACTATATGTCTACGAACGCTAGGACGGACAGACTATTGTTCTTGCTCGTTTAGACATAACGTTATTGGGGACGCAAGTTTAAAAAAGAGGCATTGGAGTAATTCAAATCTGATTGGGTGGTATAAGAGTATAGGAGTAAAGGGGGAGGTAGGAAATGTTAACCAAAACTAAACATCTTTTTGTATTGGCATAACTAACGCAGACTGACCAATGGACTACGAGACACATAGTTTGTTTGGAATTTTGTTTTTGTTTTTTTCAAAACTAAATTCAAAATTTGGTAGTCGCCTGATTTCATTGGCCAGCTCAAATAGATATTGGCCAAAGGCTTAGGGGTCTCGTGGCCATTTGACAAGAAATTTTTATATCAACAAGTACGTTGAGATCAGCTGTGATAAATTTTAAAATAAATACTAAATTCACAGTCTGGACAGGGCAGAGAAAACTGAGGCCACATCTTTTGCCAGTCAACGTTATTTGTGACATATTTCTTTGAATTTGTAGTAAGAATGCTTTATGTATTAATATGCTTGATTAAAACTGCAAAAGTTAGATACTGCTATTGGGAAAAGTGAAGGACATGCCGGGAGCAACCATTATTGTGTCCTCACATTGAACTGTATTTCTTCTTCTTCTTCTTCCATCCTTAGCCATCAACCGGCAAAGCAGTATGTGGCCAGTACGCCTAGTGGCGTCTTAGGGCAACAACAAATTGATCGATCTATCGCTGTTTCCACCACGCCTAGTGGCGTCTTTGTGGAACAAAAACAGACCAAACAATCTATCATTGTTTCCGTAATCAGATTGGTTGGCAAGCAGGTGATCAGCCCACTGTGCGAACTGTATTTGACTGTTGCATATTGTTATGATTATGTATTAGTATTATTGTATTAGAAGATGTTAGTAAGCCTCTGTGTTCCATGAACACTCTTCAACATGCCTAAAGCGTTTATAATAAAGAAAAGAAAAATCATACAAAAGGAGATGTGGTTACTCCACGTTATTGTATTGAAGAAAATTATGTAAAAGTACAGTGGCGTATCTGCCATAGGGACCTGAGGTGTGGTCACAGGAAGGTGTGAGTCATATAAATTAGGGCTGGTGCACCTGTATGCACACGAGGCTGACCCCATACCATCATGTGTACAATAGTGATAAGAAATTGTGATCAGATGTGAAAAGGCCAGGGTGTCTTTTATTGCAGGGTTTTTTTATTTCCTGTTACCAGCCGGTGACAGGAAACCTGATGAGTTTTTTTTGTTTTTTTTCGTACGCCCGCTAATACTCGAGACGAAATCTCAGGTTATTTTTAATGTCTAACCTGACATTGATTTTTACGTGTGTATCCTATTTTCTTGTACAGAGACAAGTGCCACTCGCCATTCAGGCAGATACTCGCCGTTTTCGGAGGTACCCATTAGAGCTGGGTCGGCTCAGGAGCCGCCAGTCCCTGGTCGACGACACTCCTTCAAATGTCCTCGCCAGGTCTCGAGTTAATCCAGTCCTAATCCCGGTCGACGAAAAATCCTCAAATGCCGTTGCCCGGGTTTGATCCTGAATCACCCGGTCGCCAGAGCGGTGTGGTAACTGTAATATAATACATTAATAATACGAACCACACATTGTAATAATATGCGAATCTTCATATGTACGACATCCTGTAAATAAACATGGCTACAAACTGAACATGCTTTTACTGAGTGCCTTCTGAAACATGTGTGTGCTTGTGTAGATGACGAGGTAATGCTTATATACATACATCATAACATTACATGGTGGCAGCGGTCGATACCGGACTGACGCAAAACAGCTACACGATAACACGTGAGTACAGTATTCGGCTAATTTTCGTCATCGAGGTCAGCCATGGCGGCGAAACAATATCGCAACGCACCGCAAATGAGATTCGCCGGTCAAGATGATAAGAGTGAAGCTTTCTTGTTATGGCGCCAACGCATAGATCTATATTCCAAGACCACTGGTCTGGAAGGACAAACCCTAACTCCATATATCCTAGAAGCATTGGACGATGAAGGTTTGAAAATTTACAACAGTTTTGCTACCGCCATGCCTGTGGAGTCGGCGACAGACCCCGCAGCCATATTGGACGAATTTGAAAAACGTCTGATAATAAAGCACACGAACTTTAGAGCGGCAAGATTAGAACTTCACCACCTGCGACAGAAACCTGGTGAAAGTCTAGATGATTTTTTCACTCGCATCAAGGAGAAAACAAGTGTATGCAAATTTAACAAAGAAGAAGAAAAAGAGCGAATTATCGAACAGATCCTTCTCAGCACACCAATGCCAGAGTTCCAGAAATGGATACTGAGCCAGAGTGATACACTAACTTTACAACAACTTCTGGATGAAGGCAGGAAACACGAGGCACAAGCACTAAACATTAAACAAATTCAGCAAGGTACAATAACAGCCCAGGTGGATGCAGTAAAAAGCTATAAACCTAGACACAACAAAGCAACTGGTTCGAAGCAACAAGAAAAACACAACACAAGCAGAGGTGCTATGTGTAAATGTTGTGGCCTAAACCACATACAAAACCACTGTCCAGCTAAAGACTCTACATGTCATTACTGCAGAAAGAGGGGCCACTGGATAAAATTATGTTTCAAGAGGAAACAAGACAGTGCTCAACACAAACTTCACAGCAGAAAGTCGTCAAAACAAACACACTCTATGATGACTGAGGACCTTGACTCCAGTGAAGAAAGTGATCCTTCCACTTTTGATACTGTGAAGATACTAACTTTCAGTAATGAACCAAAGAGAACGCAGGCTTTCTGCAAGGTACAATTCCGAGTACCAGGAATTAAAATGCACAAAGAAAGAAACATTCGGTTCAAGATAGACACAGGTGCCCAAGGTAACACTCTACCCTTAAGAATATTCAGACAGATCATGCCTGACAAGGTGGATGAGCAAGGATTTCCCACAAGGGATGTAAAAAAGTAGGAGTGGCAGGACAAAGCTAAGAGCTTACAATGGAACAAGTATAGACTGTTTCGGAGCAGTAACACTTGAATGTTTATACAGAGACTCTGAATGGACATCGTCAACATTTTACTTGGTAGATGTTGAAGGACCTGCAATTTTGGGTTTACCAATGTGCGAAAAGCTGAGTGTGGTAACTATTAACAACATTAAAGAGGATATAGGTCTTGCAGATGCTCTCAGCAGACTACCAAACCCCAACAAGACAGCAGATCTTACCCCAAACATCAAAGTTGATTTTGTCAAGTTTAGCGGTAATCGGCTTGAACACATCAGAGAAGACACAATGAGAGATCCTATCCTTAACTTTCTCAAAGAACTGATATACCATGGATGGCCAAGCTCTATCAGGGAAGTTCCAACACACATCCGTCCATACTACTCTATGAGGGACGAGTTAAGCATCGAAGATGGTCTGATCCTTAAAGGAGATCGCATTATTATACCAGAAACACAACGCGATATCATCCTTAAACAGCTCCATAATAGTCACCTTGGTATTGTGAAGACACAACTGAGAGCAAAGAAAGATGTTTACTGGCCACAGATAAACAAGGACATAGAAACACTATGTAAAAACTGTTCAATTTGCCAAGCACATGCAAATAGGCAGTGCAGAGAACCTCTCATACCATTGAGCCCTTGGAGCATTATAGGAACTGATACTTTCTCAATCAACAATAATGACTATCTTATTATTGCTGATTACTACAGCAAATTTCCCATCATTGAGAAACTTCCACAACCCTCACCATCAGCTGTTATTGCAGACATTACAAAGAAGTATTGCAGCATGTTTGGCATCCCAGATGAAATTAGATCAGACAACGGTCCACATTTCTCAGGTCAAGCATACAGAAACTTCACGAAGGACTGGAAGATCAAACACACAACATCATCACCTAGATACCCTAAATCTAATAATTTCATTGAGAGACAGATACAAACTATCAAGTCAATCATGAAGAAAACAAGAACAGAGGATGTACACCTAGCACTCTTGAGATGGAGAACAACACCGGTAGACAGTAAGATCGACAGTCCAGCAGAACTTATGTTTGATAGAAGAATTAAAGACCTTCTACCATCTAAGGTCCACTTCCGTCCACAACATAGAGACAGCACATATGATCAACTTCAGCATCGTCAGCAAGTTCAGAAATCCAACTATGACAAATGTGCTAAAGACTTACCACCATTATATCCTGGTCAGCATGTGACTACCTACAACCACAACAATGACACATGGTCAAAAGCAACAATCATTTCCAGAAACCCTGAACCCAGGAGCTATACTTTAAGACCAGACAGCAGCAGCAACCTCCTGAGGCGAAACAGAGTGGACATAAGAGAAATCCCACAGAATACAACAGAACAGAGAATTCCCATGCTTTCAACAGACAATGCAGTAACTCCAGACCTTGGTACCCCACAAAACCAACAAGCGCCAAGGCCGAAATCACAACCAACTCAAGCTAAACCAGGGACTTCCGCAGAACCACCAGCACTTTACACCACTCGTTCTGGCCGTACAGTGACACCTCCCAGCCGATACAGACAGTGACATATATATACTCACACTGAGCATTACACATACTTATCCTTTCTCACATGAAACATTTCGTTGGAAATGTTTGCACACAATTTTTTTTTTCAAAAAAGGGGGGATGTAATATAATACATTAATAATACGAACCACACATTGTAATAATATGCGAATCTTCATATGTACGACATCCTGTAAATAAACATGGCTACAAACTGAACATGCTTTTACTGAGTGCCTTCTGAAACATGTGTGTGCTTGTGTAGATGACGAGGTAATGCTTATATACATACATCATAACATTACAGTAACCACTACGCTAGCGCGGCTCCCTGATGAGTGATTGTAAAGAAAAAAGTATCCTTTCAAAAGTTTATGCTGTCAGCAGATAGCCTGAAGGAGCTTGTGTGTGCCGATCTATATATTCTCTGCAGCGACATACTGACTTGTTATCTTCATACCAGGAATCCCAGGTGATGTGTTAACATCTGGGACATCTGACACTTCATTCAAATAAAAATTGTTATTTCCAAGAATAAACAGAATTATATGAGGCGTGATGAAACAACAGCTCCTCCTAACAAATGACTAACACTAGTAGCTATTAAAGTTTTAGTCTGTGAATACACCTACAGGAATAATATAGTGACATTATACTTATCGGACAAACAGTCCAAACATTTTAGTTAATCAGTATATGTAAAATATATTTTCCTCATTTTCAAAGACCTGTCCAAAAGAGATGGCAGGACAGACAGATTAAATTGTACAAAGAAAAAAGCATTCAATTTTAAAGAAAACTTTAACCAGTCTTATTCATTTCTTCATAGTGAGTTAAAGTGTATTGTGTTGATGTACCACCATTGTCATTTCACTAGTCACATCAGACACCAGCCACTTGTGGTAAGTTGGGATTATATAAATATAGTTATAGGGGACTTAGTGTACTGACTGAGATCAGCTGTGAAGGTCTCTGTATCTAATAAGTTTGGTGTGTTACAGAGGACCTTGCTTGCTACCACATTTAGACCTCAGTCAGACTTATTCTTGAATTTTATGTTGACTTCGTTGAATGTCTAGGGTTATGATATTGATGAAGTGTAAGTTCACAACAATCAACAGACAAATAAACACCTAAATTAAATTCCACAACACTTTTAACACTATGACACTCACAAACACATAACACTCTAGAAGACTATCTTAAGTGAGTCAATGGTTGAACTTTTATACAATGTATTGAATTTCTTTTAATATTAATCCTGATTCTATTGTAACTGTGAATCAGGAATCACAATTCAAATATAATCACAATCTTTATGTACATGAATTTACACACTGGATATGTTTCCAGACATAGAATGTTATGGTACAATAAGTGTGGTGTTGTTGTGTACTATTATGAGGTAATACTGGTAGTAATAGCTAGGTTGTTGTTTGTCATCACGACTTCATGTGTTTGTCACTGGTGGAAATAATATTAAAAGGTTCACAGATTCTTTTTTCTTTTTAATATTTCTGTCCCTTTTGGTCTTTTTAATATCGTTCAGTTGAGGGATGGTTATACAAGGTTGAGCGGCTCGTGCTGACAAATTCTTATCTCATATAGCGGCTGCAGGAAAAATGCATCCTCTGCTCGCTTGCTTCTCAGTTTGATAGGAAATACACAATGGCCGATATCTTGGGCAATGAGTCTGCTGCCAGCTTTCTGGATCAAGCAATGCTCAGACCATGTGCTGCTATATTAACATCAGTACCACGGTCCCTGAAATGAGAAGGTTGTGCCTCCTTCTTCATAACTAATATATAATATATTCCACACAGACTTACATGACAGAACAAACAAACATAAAGTTCAGCGCTGTAGGCCAACTGTTAGCTTTTCATGTGACAATATACACCAGTATTCCTCTCCCTAATGGTTACAACGCCTCTGCAATTCCAGAGGGCAGATAACCCTCAAACAACCTGTCATGGAAGTATAATGGGATAGGTGTTATGTTACTATATGGCAATCCAATATATATATATATGCAGTTATACTCCTCTCGGGCAGGCTTTTACATGGTGGAGCAATATCTACGCTTTGCCTCATGTTTGCTACTGAACCACACACATACAGACATAATTTATCATTTCACATTCAATTTTCATATAAAATATATATTAAACATGTCTAGCTTACCACAATTCGTAAGGAAAACACACTAAAGATGACTGGTACAGTTTCAATCTGCGGTAAAGTCCAGGCTGCTATAATATAGTTATATTATAAGAACACAGTCCTGATCTCATCTCCAGAATGTGTAACGATATGGCGTCTTCTACAAGATTTTTTCTGCCAATATCGACAGCATTGACCAATCGTTTTGACTTATTTCAAACTAATACACTGTAGACCTTTGATATCATCTTGAACGGGGAAAAACTACAGAAAGTTGAAAGTTTCAATTATTTAGGCAGTAAAATGACTCAGGATGGTGACACAACAAGAGAAATCCATACTAGAATTGCTTTGGCAGCTAGCGCCTTCAATAGATTATCTAACATTTGGAAATTACGATCATTGAATATACATACCAAGCTTCGTCTGTTTAATTCAAATGTTATCTCAGTGTTAACATGCGGCTGTGAGAGTTGGAAAATAACAAAATCATTGGAGAACAAGCTGAATACATTCGAGAACAAATGTCTTAGAAAACTCATGAACATCAGTTGGAAAGAATTCAAGACTAATCGACAAATAAGAGAAAACTCTAGGCAGAAATATGTCTCCGACTATATAAGGAAAAGACAATGGTCATATATCGGTCATGTCCTACGAATGCAAAACAACAGAATACCACTACAGGCGCTCACTTGGGTTCCTGAGGGTAAGAGGAAAAAAGGAAGACCAAAAGAAACACTCAAAAGAACAATAATAAGAGAAGGAAGAACGTTGGGCCTAAATAATGTGCAAGAGCTAAGAGGAGTGGCGTCACAACGAACAACCTGGAGAGCACTGGTTTCTGCCTTATGCGCCGTGTTTGGTGCTTAAAGAAATTATTATTATTATTATTAATACACTGTTATTCAAATCTCTGCATTCATTTTTCATCCGTTGCTAGGCATCTACTAGCTATGCAGAGGTCAACCAATGGTCCTTCGTCTAACTACAAAGTTCAGCCAATCCCCTGCTTCGTAAGATATTAACCTTTCTATCACTACTATGTTTCGACAACATTCAGGGAGTTCCACCCCAAGCAGAATATGACCAAACCTGACAGTATCCACGTTCTCTATATGGTTTATTACCAATATTTAATTATCTAATGGACTATTTAGATATTTTATTACATATTCTCAGTCCATAAGTCTCCAGGTACCCGAATATATGATTATCATGGGGCTAAATGGCTTATTTAAAATTACTGTCTTTTGTCGATGTTAATTGTTTATTTTTAAACTACCACTGTCCGCATCTTTTTAACTGTACTGTCAGTATGAAGTCAGGAATCAGGTGTAAAACAGTAGAATGTCATGTTTCCCAATAAGAGCTAAGATTGAGTCGGGACCTTTTGTTAATCTTTAGTTTTTTCCATCCTGTTTATTTGAAAAAATCAGGCTATGCCCACTGCTAGTCTGTTTATTTTCAGACACACTGCGAGCGACTGGCGTTACTGTGTTTTATGGCCCGTCTCTCTCTCTCTCTCTCTCTTTCTGCTTTTTTTCTACTAAGCCCGTCTGTCTTCCAAGGCTAACCTTGTGTGTATAATTACATTAATGTTTAGTATTTGTATCTAGGTCATTATGCAGTTTGCATATCAAGGTCGTCTAAGAAATACAGTACCAGTTTTATTTTTAGAAACGACTGTGTGATGCGTGTAGGCTTTTACTATCGTACGTGGAAGCGTTACAGTTATGCAGACGAAGTAGAAAAAGGGGATCTCTTGTTCAGCCATTATGGCGTTCTACACGCAGGAGTACGCTATTGGGAAAGCACTGGTCTTTCACCATTCTTCTTTCTATTGTATTATTTCGTTCTACTTTTCCAGTTTTGTTCTAATTTAGATATGGGTATTAGAATTTCTCACCACACCACTAGAATCAAAATACAGACCGTGTGAGATCTAGGGAGGTAGCGTTAGGTTCCCTGATAATACATCAACATCATCATCATCATCTTTTAGAGTCAGGGGCCTACATTTGCTTGACCTCACACGGTTGGCACAGACACAGCTTTCTTTCCTTTTAGATAACATCTTAACCTCCCCAGCAAAGTAAACTTGGTACAGAGCCCCATTGTTGGTGCTTGATACGGGAGCTAAGACCAAGCGTCTTTTGAACATTAGAGCCCAGATAAAGTTATCTACTTGAGTAGAGGATTGGCAGGAATATGTACACGAAAAGTAAAAAAACCAAGGTTACCTAATATTTGAGGTCCGCTACTTGCGGCCTGATGCTATCGCCATAAAGGTCCGTGGTTACGGCTTTTATTCTTCATGAGAAGAAGTGCCTGGCATGTGATGCCAGAAAAAGTCATAGCCTTTTGTTAGGCCATTGAAACCGCCCTTCCCGTGCGGTATATTTGCAGAGGGGTACCTGACGGGTTCTGTCAGGGTACGAGAACTTCAGTAGATGAAACCAGAAAGTAGATTGACAATTCATTATTGTTGGCACCATATATCTGAGCTGATGCAAAGGGTTAACTACAATTACCATCATATAATGTCCATTGACTGTGTCGTCCATACTATGAAACGTCGTATAATAAATATTGTGAAACGTCAGCAGCATTACCTACCTTCACTGACTTTCTGCATGTGGGTGAGTGGGTTCAGTGTGCAGCTGTCCAAGAGCCTAGACGCATTCGCCTACACCCACACGTACCACATCATCCCACAGGATATTACAAGTACTACATGCCTGAATACATGTATGCTGTTTGTGTGTGAGTGTCTTCATTACACCCTGACAGTGCCTCATGCTGGTGACCCAGATATTCACCGCAACATTGAACTGTCCAGGTGACAAAACGACACGCCCACTCTACGACACTTTAAAACGAACAAACAGACTTTTACACATATCCCTAGTGTTGTTTGGGTATTCTTTGTACACTCCTGCTCCTCCATTCTTTACTGCATTTTGTGCTGACCCATCCGTGTATACTTGGACCCAGAGGTCCTGTGGGTATTCATCATCCAGGAAACTGAGAGTGACAGTCCTACGCTGCACGCTGTTCTGTTCATCCTTGTCGAGTATTCCTTTCACTTTTGTCTGGATGTATACTGGTAGTCCAGGCACCTCTCTCCAAGGAGTTTGTTCTGGCACAGACTTTGTCGAGGGGGGGGGGGGGGGGGGGGGGGAGGGGGGGGGGGGGGGGGGGGGGGGGGGGGGCCGGGGGGGAAGCTGTCAACTTCAGGCAAGTCTAAGGTTTGTCTACGAAGTCGTTTGGCCTGGTGGATAAAACTGCTTTTTTTCAATCACCCCATTGCTAGCTTCCTGTCATCCTATTTGTATAGTCTCCGATTTAACCCACGTCCTATTTGGGTCAATACATATATATGCACCAAGATTCATATCACATCAGAGGTTAATCCTACCAGCAACAAGCAGGGATGGTAAACCACCGAATCCCAACATGTGGATTTATGTACATATCTATCAGCTGAGGCACCATATCGTGCAGAAGGAAGATATTTCCTATTCGCTGGATTTTCTAGTTTACTGTACTACACCTGGTTAAGTTAGAGAGGAGCTGAAATCACAGTATGTGACTCAATAATATGAGCATACCTTGGAGTATTATATGTCAGATTACTTGGCCGTCCTTAAGATGAAGGACAGTGTATTTCTAGCACTTTTTTTGTGTCTTGTTTTCTTTGCCTACTTCTTAATCTTATGTTGTTACACTGAGTGTTATTCCTTGAATGTGAACCTCTCTCTCTCTCTCTCTCTCTCTCTCTCTCTCTCTCTCTCTCTCTCTCTATATATATATATATATATATATATATATATATATATATATATATATATATAAATTCTTTAAGCGCCAAACACGGCGCATAAGGCAGAAACCAGTGCTCTCCAGGTTGTTCGTTGTGACGCCACTCCTCTTAACTCTTGCACATTATTTAGGCCCAACGTTCTTCCTTCTCTTATTATTGTTCTTCAAAGTGTTTCTTTTGGTCTTCCTTTTTTCCTCTTACCCTCAGGAACCCAAGTGAGCGTCTGTAGTGGTTTTCTGTTGTTTTGCATTCGTAGGACATGACCGATATATGACCATCGTCTTTTCCTTATATAGTCGGAGACATATTTCTGCTTAGAGTCTTCTCTTATTTGTCGATTAGTCTTGAATTCTTTCCAACTGATGTTCATGAGTTTTCTAAGACATTTGTTCTCGAATGTATTCAGCTTGTTCTCCAATGATTTTGCTATTTTCCAACTTTCACAGCCGTATGTTAACATTGAGATAACATTTGAATTAAAATTTTATATATATATATATATATATATATATATATATATATATATATATATATATATATATATATATATATATATATATATATATATATATATATATATATATATATATATATATATATATATATATATATATATATATATATATATACCTGTCACAAAAAGTAGGGGATATTTTAAGATGGTATGTATCACAAAAATGCGTGGCATGTTGCAAACCGGAAGTCGGCAAGTGGATGTTGCTCGGAACGTCAATGTTTCACAGTCAGTTGTCAGCAGACTGTGGAACAGGTATCAACATTTTCGCACAGTGGCTGATCTGCCTCGGACTGGCCGCCCAAGAGTCACTACACGCCACCAAGATCAACTTCTTGTTACTCAGAACTCTGACTCTAAATGCTACTCAACTTCAGCAATACCGTCAACAGACCACTGGGATTCGGGTCTCAAAACCGTTTGCACCAAGTGCAACTGGCCTCAGGGAGACCGTTTGTAGCTTTGCCCATGTCACCACAACACAGGCGAGTAAGAATGGATTGGTGCCAACATCATCATCGGTGGACCAATCAACAGTGGGCATCAGTGATGTTTTCTGATGAGTCCCGTTTCGTTTAGGATTTTCATGATCGTCGAATACGTGTCTGGCGACGGCGAGGTAAGCGTTACCAGCCTCCTGCAACTGTTGCACACAACCGTTATGGAGGTGGCAGTGTAATGGTGTGGGCAGGCATCTGTATGAATGACAGGACCGACCTTCACATATGCCAGGTCAATATCACAGGGCTCTACTACCGTGACAACATCATCGAGCCTATCGTTTGGCCATTTGCTCAACGGCACGGATCAGATTTCATCTTCCAGGATGACAATGCACGTCCTCACCGTGCTCGCGTCGTCCAAGATCACCTTCAGATGCAGCATATCCGAACGTTACCGTGGCCGCCGATGTCCCCCGACCTGTCTCCTATTGAGCATTTGTGGGACCTCCTGAATAGACGCGTCCAACAACGTCCAGCCGCTCCACAGACTCTTCAGCAGTTAGCCCAGGCCCTTCAGCAGGAGTGGCAGAGAATTCCTCAAGACAACATCATTTGCAGTATGAGACGTCGTTGCAATGCATGTTTAGCGGCAAACGGGGGCCCTTCACGTTTTTAGAAATTTTAGAATATTTTTGTGAAAATGAAGTACCTACCCGCCTTGGTTGTCAGTGCGACTAAAATCATGTGAGTAAAGCCATAACACTTCTTATACCGCAAATGTCTTGAATTGATGCTCAAGTTTACTTGTACGAAGGAATAAATGAACTAATTTGAAATATATTGTCTTAGGATAACTTTTAAATTCAATACCTCCTACTTTTTGTGACAGGTATATATACGAGGGCTGTCCGGAAAAGAACCGTCCATAATTAATATTCGAAAAACAGTTTGCGCGACATCGATGTAACTTGGCAGCCAAATAGAGTGGCCTGTTATGTACATATGTGTGCAATGTTGACGTTGCTGCACCAGTCTGTGCGACCGTTAAAAGTCGTTTAGTGAGCACATGCACTGTGTGGTCGTCGCATTCAAAATGGCTGAACGAGTAGAGCAAAGAATCTGCATCCAATTTTGCGTCAAGCTTCAACATTCCTCCACGGAAACTATTATGATGATTCAGAAGGCTTTTGGAGACGAAGCAATGAGTGTTACACAAATAAAGGTGTGGCACAAACGCGTCAGAATCAGAGTTTTATTGTTGAATCGGGTCGGTTGCGAGTGTGCAAGAGAGTGATCAAATATCACAACATCGTCATCATCATCTCGCCCACCATATTACAATCTAACTCTGAATCTTAAGGCAGGGGCTGTATTTATTTCTACAACCCTATCAGTGACATTTAAACACACGAAGCAAACATTAAACAAATAACAAAGCGAACAAAACCAAACACCAAACAAACACCCAGCCTGTGCTCGATTGCTAATCTGAAGAAGCAAACAAAGCAACGACTAGTTAAAATCATAGTTAAATAATCAGAAACACCATTCTCTCACCTGTCAAACTGTCCTTCCACACTGCGTGAAACTGAACATTCAACTATCATGCACACACACATGCATGTCGTCCAATGAGACTAGTATGGTGTTGTGCATGAGGCTGGCAATCTCATCATGTAACAGATTGCTACTGAAACTACTACTGCACGAGCATCTGAATGCTTCATACGGAGGCAAACCACACCCGGTGGCCCCATGCTCCCTCAGGAGCGGAGAAGATAAATATATATCTCTAAGTGAACCCACGCGCTCTCACAAACCATTCCTCACATAACCATAATTAAATAATAATAAAATATGTATCAAATAGAATTAAACAATATGTACAACCAATACTCTGCATAATGGGCATAAACCACTACCTCGCAACTGATCCATCTCAATATTCATTACTGCATTCTGAACATGTCGTAAGTGACGACTGGTGCGCCTGGCAACAAGCATGTCGTATATGACCCCTGATGAGATTGGGAACTCATCACATGAAACACATCGTTACCGTTACCGAGACAACCACTGCAATAGCGTAAAAATGCTTCTTGTGGGTCTGTAATGGACACCAGCTGCATTGGTGTTTCCATGCTCCGCAGGAAGCAAACAGAGAAACACTTGTCTCAACGTGCCTTACGCCCCAAGGAGTGGCCTCGCGCTCTCCAGACATCTAAATACATATCCTCACCTCACTCAAAGTAACCCACTAAAGATATACAGTAGAAATATCAATAATCGTGAAATACACTCAATTACTTTTACATTAAAGAATAAAATATAATTATTCTTGACTTAACAACTAGAACTAAAGTCATCACCTTAAAGGAGATTTAATACGAAAACTATTTCTTCTATTACTGAAGAAAATTACATTTAATCTGCCTTCGCCCACGTGTCAATTCACACCATATAAAATAGCGTAACATTGTAGGCTTGATAACTAAGAGTGTTACTGCAGACTCCTCGCGCCGCTTTTATACAGTCATAACCACGTGGCTGCCATCTTGCTATTTTGCTAACAAGTTAATATTATCTAAATTCAAGTTCCTGATAACATCTCTGGCCAGTTTCATGTATAAAACACTCTCCTACTAA
Organism: Oreohelix idahoensis; assembly: GCA_024509875.1. Lineage (NCBI taxonomy): Eukaryota > Metazoa > Mollusca > Gastropoda > Stylommatophora > Oreohelicidae > Oreohelix > Oreohelix idahoensis. Next base: position 90,557 of record JAMPIV010018170.1, read on the forward strand.
ATTTGCCCGGTCTGATGGATGAAATAATCGCTCTTAAACTTTCACATACGTGATTTGGGCTTAGCGTGCCTAATAAAACCTATCCAGACATTATTTTCACTCATCTATCATTTCAAGACTAAATCATAATGTCCTGGAAGAAATCTCCTTTAGAATTACATCTATCTATTTATTTCACTAAACATTAAAACAGCCACGCTCAATTATAATTTCAGAATTATAGAAAACTAACGCTAATTTGCTTTGAAATCAAACTCACGTGTTCAAGGCATTTATACTGTAGATCGACTCTTGTTTTCTGGTTTCTTTGGGGCGACTTGCAACGAGAGAGGCTCGTTCGCCGGCTAGGCCCTTCTTATATAGACCTTAGGGCGAATCACTTAACTTAGTGCGCTGCGCGCATTAATTTGGCCACTTAAATAACACTCGCGATTATTGCTTTATTAGGCACGAAAACACAAATAAAACCTACCGCTATAACACACATATACACAACTAATTTGTAGGCTTTATTATGGCCTTGTAATAAATCTTCTTGGAGATAATGTGGCAATCAGGCAGTGAACCACGGGGGCAATCGCAGTGTCAAGATGGCGCCGGCGCCGAGAACGACAGATCTCAAGATGGCGCTGTCACACTAGTAAGAAAAGAAATGGAGACAAGAGGCATCCCTGTCGCACTCCCGTTCTTATCCCAAACGGTTCTTTTAGCTGTCCTTCATGAAGAACTCTGCATGTCATGTCTTCAAATGTTTTCTTGATTAAATTAATGATCTTTAGGGAAACTCCATAATTTCTCATCAATTTCCAAAGTGATTCTCTGTATACACTGACAAATGCCTTTTCGTAGTCCACAAATCCAATGTATAGAGGTGAATTCCAGTCTAGACTTTATATACTGTTCAAAAAAAGAAACACATAGCTACTGAAGGCACACACATAGCCATAATTTAGACATTCAATAACATTTTTAATTTAATCAGTTAATTGTTCAAATTGCACACAAGAATACCAATCAATTGACAGTTGTTTTGCATTTGGGTCACGAGAGTTTTTTGGCGTACGGGCTTTCCCGTTAGTATGGTGTGTGGCCTCCTCTTGCATCGATCAGCGACTGGCATCTCCTGGGCATGGATGCGATCAGACGTCTGATGTGGGCCTATGGGATGGCTGCCCACTCTTCCTGGAGTACCTGGAACAGATCACGACGATTGGCTGGAGCAACGTCTCGGCGACAAACACGTCTATGCAGCTCATCCCACAGGTGCTCAATCGGACTCATGTCTGGAGATAGGGATGGCCAGGAAAGGGCGAGGATGTTGTTGGCAGCCAGGAACTGCGTGGTCACCCGTGCACAATGGGGTCTGGCGTTGTCCTGTTGAAACACAGACCTTTGGGCAGCCAAAAGTGGAAGGACATGGGGTCGAAGAATTTCATTGACGTATCGTTGCGCATTCAAGCCTCCTTCAATGTGCACCAATTGACTCCTTCCGTTGTAATTGATCATTCCCCACACCATTGCACCTCTACCACCGTGCGGCGGAGCTTCATCAACGCAATTCTGGGCAAAACGTTCAATTCGCCTACGGTAGACCATACGCAGTCTATCATGACGCTGCAACAAAAAGAAAGATTTGTCACTAAACCAGACACGTCTCCATTGATTGTCAGCTGCCCAGGGACGATGCTGGTTGGCCCAAAGAAGTCGATTTTGGCGATGGCGGCGCGTAAGGACAGGTCCTCGGTGAGGTCGTTGTGCCCAAAGTCCAGTGTCATGCAGTCTATTCCGGACAGTTTGATCAGACACATGACGTCCTGCAGGCAATGACTGGGCAGTTGAGGAAGCTGTTGTAAACCTGTCTCTGAGGTGACGAAGCCGAATAAAGCGATCCTCCGTTGCTGTTGTCACTCTGAGTCGTCCACTGCGATGCCGGTCTTCAACTGAGCCAGTGGCTTGGAACCGGTGCCAAAGTCGACTGATGGTACTCTGATGCACGTTTAGATGCCTGGCAACCTGACTTTGACTTTCGCCTGCATGCAGTCGGCCAATAGCAATATTCCTTAAATTTATCGATAGAGACGCCATAAATGTCTGCTAGAAAATGAACTGAATTTTTGTGTGTGTAGCGTTATCCTTTTATAGGGTTTCAGTTGCGTAGTCAGTGAATAGTGTTCACCCCAAATTTTGTTGCTTTCACGTGCGCGCAACATGAGCTGTGGTCAAAAATTGCGTCATAAACACTATTGACCACTGCGTTGTAACGATTATAAAAACGAACGCAATTCAGGTCAACACGTGCATTTGACACTGTAAAGAACATTTGAGGCTGGTTTTTATATACCCTAGCACCAAATTTTACTTACAAACTCATAAAAACGCACCTTCGGATAGCTATGCGTTTCTTTTTTTGAACAGTATATATATATATATACGAGGGGCGTTCAGAAAGTAATGCACCACATCGTTTTTCTCAGGAGCTGTTTATTCAAAAAGCATGAAATTTATACACAATATACATGGATATGTCGTGTAAACATCGGTATTATTCAATATAATCCCCATCAACTTGTACGGCTTTATGCCAGCGCGAAACAAGTGCATGCATTCCTAGCCCGTACCAGATTTTGTCTTGACCATGTAGCCATTTCTTAGCTGCATGAATCACTCCTTCATCATCTTCAAACCTTGTCCCACGAAGTGCATCTTTAAGTGGACCAAATAGAGGAAAATCAGGTTCAAAATGATGTGCCCAGGTTTCGTCACCTGTAACGACCTTAGCCAAAAAGGTCTCTCCATCAGCATTGAAACGCTCCAACAATTCAGAAGAAATTGCTTTCCTTTGCAATCGGTGGTCATTTGTGAGACTTCGAGGAACCCATCTTGCGCAAACCTTAGAAAATCCGAGTTTTTATAACTGCATTTGCACTACCAATGCTGACTGACAGCTGTAAGGCCAATTGTTGAGTAGTGATTCGCCTATCAGTAAGAATAATGCCCTCAGCGCATTTCAACATTTCTGCGTTGGTGGCTGTGGCAGGACGTCCACAGCGCGGCCGATCAAGCAGCTCCGTATCTCCACTTCCTGATTCTTTGATTCTCTGAACCCAGCAACTGACTGTAATCCTGTCGACTGCAAAACTTCCATACACATCACACAGACGCTTGTGAATATTCACAACAGTTTCCTTCTCTGCAACGAGAAATTCTATCACAATTCGCTGTTTATAACGCAAGTTGCTAACACGCTCCATTTCAACGGTTTAGGGCAGCCGTATTATTTGGCCGGTTGCGGTGCAATTTGGTGCACACAATTGGCACATGCCATATTTGAAGTGTGCAAAATTGCATGCTTCTATCTTCATTATTAGCTGAGAAAAACGATGTGGTGCATTAGTTTATGAACGCCCCTCGTATATATATATATATATATATATATATATATATATATATATATATATATATATATATATATATATATATATATATATATATATATATATATATATATATATATATATATATATATATATATATATATATCACCCGTGTGTTGCCGGGGCCCGAAAGGGGAGCAAAGAATAGTAACACTGCACCCTACCACGCATGTCGTAAAAAGCGACTAAGGAGGGTTTGGGCATGGGGCTGTTTACCCCATCCCGTAAAAACTTCGCACAGTGGGCTGATCACCTGCTTGCCAACCAATCTGATTACGGAAACAGCGATAGATTGTTTGGTCTGTTTTTGTTCCACAAAGATGCCACTAGGCGTGGTGGAAACAGCGATAGATTGATCAATTTGTTGTTGCCCTAAGACGCCACTAGGCGTACTGGCCACATACTGCTTTGCCGGTTGGCGGCTAAGGATGGAAGAAGAAGAAGAAGATATATATATATATATATATATATATATATATATATATATATATATATATATATATATATATATATATATATATATATATATATATATATATATATATATACTGAAGCACATTAAAAACGCACCACTATTATATATACCGATGCCGAGAAGCTGGCAAAAAAAAGTGTGGGAATGGATTTTCCCCGTGTTTGCCATGAGGTAGAGAGCGAATGGCTGCTGGAATGGAAAGTGCAAGATTCAACCCATGGGTGTGTGTACAGACTACATGAAAACGATGAAAGTTACATGTGCAACACGATTCTCAACAGCTATGACCCTGAAAATGTGTACGCGTTGTGGCAGTATACTCGGTATAAAAAGGCCGTTGAGACAAAACACCCAGTACATGTGCTTGAAATGCCACGACTATCTGAAAACGACCGCCAACGAGCCATTGGTATGTCGGAGACCGGAATGAGCTTGCGGGCCATTGCCAGAAGGATGAATTGCCACCACAGCACTATTGTACGTCTCAATGAACCTTACGGAACCACTGGCAGTGCCCGGGATAGACTTCGGAGTGGCCAACCACGAGTTACTACCCCTGCGCAAGATCGTCATATTGTGCTGAGTCACCTAAGGAATTGACTCTCCCGGCAAGTCAAACAGCAAGAGCAATAGTGGGTAGACATGGGCAAGTCTCTCGAATGACAGTCATACGACGACTCAGAGATACAGGCCTTACTGCAAGACGACCTTATGTTGGGCCAAACTTGACTCACAGACATCGTCAGCAGCGCCTGCAATGGGTAGAGCAACATATCAGATGGACTAGACTGCAGTGGAATGCTGTCCTATTCACAGAAGAGAACAGATTCAACATATCCTTTGCAGATGGACGTATGCGGATTTAGCGACGGTGTGAAGAGCGCTTTGCAGATTGCTGTGTCAACCGATTTGGAGGTGGCAGTATTCACATTTGGGGAGGATTCAGTTTTCACCATCGCTTGCCTCTTCACGTCTTCCGTGGAAATGTTAATGCTGTGACATATCGAGATGAGGTTCTGGATGCACTGGTTGCTCCTGCGTTCACAATTTATCCAGACTTGCAGCTTCTCCAGAAGGATAACGCACGTGCATTTTTTGTATTTTTGGTTTTCTCCCTTGCCTGCACAGAATGCAATGAATTTCATAACAATCAAATGTACAAATTAATGACCAGCATGGATTCATAGGAAAATGAATAAAGATTCCAAATATGTAAACTTGTACACACTTATATTTACATTTCACACTCTGTTCTTGGATTATACAGGTGGTGCGTTTTTAATGTGCTTCAGTATATATATATATATATATAAGGAAGACCAAAAGAAACACTCAGAAGAACAATAATAAGAGAAGGAAGAACGTTGGGCCTAAATAATGTGCAAGAGCTAAGAGGAGTGGCGTCACAACGAACAACCTGGAGAGCACTGGTTTCTGCCTTATGCGCCGTGTTTGGTGCTTAAAGAATTTATTATTATTATTATTATTATATATATATATATATATATATATATATATATATATATATATATATATATATATATATATATATATATATATATATATATATATATATATATATATATATATATATATATATATATATATATATATGTGTGTATATGTGTTAAGGGATAGAGAAATTGCCCGAGTTCTCTCGTTTGTTGTCTAGGATCCATTCGTTTTAATAAAGCTGTGGAAGTTCTTTTATTTTTTTAATTTGGTTTGCATTGTCAAATATTCTGAAGTCAATCTCCTTGGATACCTCCTTCTGTCAATTCTCAATTACTGAATAAGGCTATCAACTGGTCAACTGAACCTTGAATGATTGAACGAACCTCTCGACTTAGACGATTTGGCAAACAGTTTAATACACAGTAAGTACGAATTCACAAAACGTCACAATCACGAATATGGCATGAATACTCCCTCTAACTTTCAGTCTATCACTATCTTGGTTCGCTTGTATACAATGTCACTCAACTTTTCCTTAGTTGATACTTTTATAATATCATTCCATGATTCAATTTAACATCGGGGTATTGAGCCTCCCGGCATATCAAATATTCATTATATCTTTTTCCAACAACATCGGGGGATTTGAGCGTCCCGGTATGTTTAATATTTATACATTATAACTTCCACTCCATAAACTTCGGGGAATGAGTCCTCCCGTTATAACACTGTTCAATTTTGAGCCTCCCGGCATATCAAATATTCATTATATCTTTTTCCAACAACATCGGGGGATTTGAGCGTCCCGGTATGTTTAATATTTATACATTATAACTTCCACTCCATAAACTTCGGGGAATGAGTCCTCCCGTTATAACACTGTTCAATTATATTTTCAACACACTTCTTTGTATTGGGAACCACCGTCCTGTACTGACTTCAACTATACTCCTGGCATATTCTCATGCCTCTCATTTAAAGCACATAGCTTACCATTTTTCCAGAAATATTTCATGAATACATACTCCAACATAATGGCTGATACACAAGCCATTTTTAAGTACACATCTTGACGCTCTGACGTCACATTCCACTCTCTGCATCATACCTAGATACTCATCTCACCGCGACCGCTTTCATATATTTCTTGCGTTCAGTTGAGGTACAACATGGTGTGACAAAACCCTGGCACTAATAATAAGTTGCCCTGATAAAAATCGCACCATGAAGCAGCCTCAACATTACCCCTCACGCTCCCGAGCGTTTACTTCAGGAAACGCGCAAGATCCTGCAGGGTATAACCTTAAGCAATCTTACGTACGGATACACCTTACAGACAAGCAATCCAAAGAGAAGTATCAGGAATTTGACATATACACATAAAAATATGAAGAGCAATTATTAAATAACCAAAATTGCAATAAAATTTGAGTCCATATATCCGGACGAAATAGCAAGTCCAGAAGACATAATATGATGTCCAAACAAACTGGAACCATAAACCTGGATGCAAAGTTCCATGTGAACTATATCAGTCCTGGTGAGTTGCAAATCGCGACAACAAGTCAGCTAACCAATTGTCCTCACCGCGAATATGCTTGATTTCAAAAGAAAACTGTTGCAGTAGCAGAAACCATCTGTAGATTCATGAGTTCTTAAATGCTTTTGGTTTCATTGAGGTCAAAGGATGATGATCTACCTCAACGTAAAATTTTCGTCCGGGCAAGTAGCGAGAAAGTTTTGATATGGTCCAGACGAGAGCAAGGAGCTCTCTTTCTCCCGCCGAATATTTCTTCTCTGCTGCAGACAACTTCCGGCTCACAAAGAAGCAAGGATGGAGTACGTCGTTGACAAGTTGCATCAAACTGCCACCGATTCCCATCTGAGAAGCGTCTGTGCGAATATAGAAGGGTTCATGGATATCTGGCAGAATCAAAATAGGATGATTCGCAAATAGTATTTTAATCTTATCCAATGCTAACTGACAAGTCTTTGACCACAATAATTTAAGAGGAGCACCTTTGTGGGTCAAATCTGAAAGAGGACCAGAGATAGACGAAAAGTCCGGAATAAATTTATGATAATAGTTAATGAGCCCTAACAGACTACGGACCTCTTTATTATTTTTCGGTATCTGAATGTTCAGGATTTTATTCACCAGACTATCCGAAGGATAAAGCCGATGATTACCGATTTTATGCCCCAGGAAAGATATTTCCTGAAAACCTATCTGTACTTTCGAAGGTCTAACTGTCAAATGATGCTTTCTAAGCTGTTCTAGCAAAGAAATGAAACCTACAATATGTTCTTACCATGTGTTATGGAATAAACAAATGTCATCTATATATGTGATGACATCGGGTCTATCGCCAACCAAACGGCGCATCATGCGAACAAATGTCGCAGGTGCATTCACCAACCCGAAACACATATAATTCCATTCAAATAAACCTCTTGGTGTGGAAAATGCTGTTAAATGTCTAGAATTTTCGGACAAAGGAATTTGCCAGTATCCTTTTGCCAAATCTAGTTTAGTAAAGAATGTAGCGTTAGCCAGCTGTGGAAGAAGATCTTCCAAAATTGGAATTGGCTCAGCATCTGTGACTGTAACTTGATTTAGTTTCCGAAAATCAATACAGATGCGTAGAGATCCATCTGGTTTCTTCACCAATACCATTGGAGAAGAATACGAAGACGAAGAGTGTGAATACCCATTTTAAGCATATCTGAGATTTCCTTATCTACCCTATCTCTGTAGTGAAGCGGAATAGGATATGGTCTGATTTTAATCAGAGTAGAATCAGTGATCACAATCTCATGAGATATTAAGTCAGTATGACCTGGATGTTCTGAAAATACGTCAGAGAAAGAACGTAAAACATCACGGATCTGAGTTTGTTCAGAATGCGAAAGTGCTGAAGAAATAGAAACATCTTGCCACGTCTCATGAGCAGACATAGAAGGTAAAGTAAATTCCAATGGAATATCAGACGTAGCATCCTCAGACTGAACAACAGCGCATGAGGATCTATGAACCTCATCCAAGACATCCATCAATTCAGCTGGTCTTGGCGTGTATAATTTCAACATATTTAGATGATACGTTTTAATTTTCCCTTTAATATCAATTGAGTAATCAACATCTGTGATCTTTTTCACTACTTTGTATGGCCCCTGCCATGAAATTAACAACTTATTTTCCTTAATAGGTAAGAGCAGTAAGACTTCTTCCCCTGGGATAAATGATCTTAGGGTACGAGATTGGTTATGTAGCAACCTCGATTTTTTGAGTTGCCGTTTGTATTCTCTGTGATGCGATCTGACATGCATCCACTAACCTTTGTCGTAAATCAACAACGAACTCGTAACTACTGCGAGTTGCGTCATCCTGAGAAGTACCAAGGATTAAATCCTTCAGTAGATATAACGGGCCTCTCGGATTCGCGCCATACACGAGTTCAAAGGGAGAGAATCCAGTACTCTCCTGAGGGATCTCTCTGTAAGCAAAGAGAACCGATGGGAGAATCTTATCCCAATCCCGAGGGTGTGCATCAGTAACCTTCCCAAGCATTAACTTAAGAGAGCCGTTAAATCTTTCACAAACCCCATCTGAACTTGGTCTATATGGACTTGTGAATGAATGTTTTATGCAATACAAGCTTTCTATCGCGCTCATAAGTTCCGACTTAAACTGTGTCCCTCTATCTGACAGTATTTCCTCAGGAAAACCTATCCTTGTAAAAATCAAGTTCAAAGCCTCCGCAACTGATATGGTATTAATGTTTTTTAACGGTATGGCCTCAGGCCATCTAGTGCACAAATCAATGCACGTTAAAATATATTGAAAACCTCGATCCGACATTACAGACAATGGACCGATGATGTCTATAGCTAGTTTCTTAAATGCGCGCACAGGCACATCTGTGACTTGCAAGGGTGCAGTCTGGTTTTTACCCCTGCGTGCGACTTTTTGACACGTATGACAAGATCTACAATATCTTTATACATCTGTGTTGATGCCAGGCCAATAAAAATTTGTAGTAATTCGAAACAAAGTCCGATTATGAACTAAGTGTCCTGCCATAGGTACATCATAACCTGTATTTAAAACTAAAGGTCTAAAACTTTTTGGTACCACAATCTGTTTCTTTACCTGATCATCTCCCTTTTTAAAACATCTGATCAAAACCTTGTTGCGAAACTCAAACCAATATGATGAGCTTTTCGTAATCTTAATTTGTTTTGTTTCAGCCAAAGTGAATAATTTCTTTAAAGATTCATCCTCATTTTGTTTTTGTGTAAAGATAATCGGAGAAATGTTTTGAGCATTTCTCAGTGGCGTCTCCTCCATGACAGATGGAGATGCATCGGTCAAAATGCTTGCTTCATGCTGAGCTCTTGTAGTGACCGCATTCGCCATCAATGGGTGCTTGTTGACCCACTCGGCAATTTCCTCAGGTGAACAGTCTTTTACACCTGGAATGTTACCAAGTATCACGTCACTTACAGGGTTCTCCAAGCTACACACGAGTACAGTCCCTGAATAAAATGGTGTGTCGATCTCCGCCTTTGCCATGGGAAACCATTCAATGTTACCAACAAAAGTAACACATTTCAGTGACTTTCCTGTAAATGATGATTTATCCAGCAACGATTTCCGTATCCCGACAATCGTGCATCCTGTGTCCCGAAGAATGGTGGCTGGTTTGTGATCTATAAACCCTTTGTGTAATGTAAGGTGACCAATAAAATCGCAGACAGACATCGCTGGTAAAATATGGCCACACAAAAGTCTAGTTTTAGCACCTGGCTCATAAAGTGTATTACACTCAGTGCAATTGTTATCTTTGCTTGAGCGTACAATGCATGCATTAGCCTGTTCAACATGGCTATCATGATCACAAAGTTGGGTACAGACGTTAGCATGGTCTGCTTTCCCTTTTGCCACTTTACAATCATTTTTGTGATCAGGTTTGTGATTGCATTGTTTGCCGTGCTTATTGTTTACCCCATCAAAATTATACCTACCATTTCCATTGAAGCGTTCAACTGAATTTCTTCTATCAAATTTGTGATGTATATCATCACTGCTATTACCGTAGTGTTGTCCACGACCTCGGTTAGAGTAATTAGAATATCTATACCCACCGAAGTGAGATGGTGACTGACGACGAGGAAAATTGTACCGTCCTCGAAAGGAAGATCGATAATCACTCCTATATCTGCCCTCTGTACTCCTTGGGCGAGAACGGTGGTCACCTACTCCTCCGTCGTGGTACGAAACACATACAGGTAATGCATTATCAAAAGAAACCTTACGAATTTCCTTGTTTGGATGTGCAGACATGTAGTTTCTCCCCAATTCTTGACACTCATTGATAGATTTTGGCTTTCTCTCCTGCAAAAAACTAACAAAATCTGCGCCACAGGTAGATAAAACTTTATCCCTGAGCATTAGGTCAAATAATTCATCAAAAGATTTATTGATACCCGATAAATCTATCCATCGACCCAAGTACAATTTAATAGAAGAGATGAACTCTCCAAAATCTGCATTCTTGGACGGAACTGCAGAATGAAATCTGGATCGAAAACCCTTCTCAGTGAGCTGACATTTTGCCATCAAAGTATTGGCAACAATATCGAAATCAGATCGACTTGTTTCATCAATTGACATGAAACAACGCATTGCTTCCCCTGTTAAGTAGTCTGAAAAGATAATAGGCCACCTATCTTTTGGGATCTTCAAATCCATAGCCCTCATTTTAAATCTCATAATGAACGAGTCCATACAGTCCCGTTTGTCGTCAAAATTTGGTAATTTAATTTTTGGATAATTAAAATTATTACCCTGAGAACCTTGTGGATTAGCACCAGTATGCTGTGCATTAATCTTTGCAATCTCAATCTCTTTTTCTTTATCAGCCTGTAATTTTAATGACTGAAGTTCAATAGCATTTTTGTGTGCTTGGTCCAGCTGAAGTAGTTCCATCCTCCGGAGTTCCATTTTCTGCCGTTCTAGCTCTCTAGATGCTTCTTGTTGAACTAATTTCTTCTCTTCAAGTTCTCTTTCGTGAACTAATTTCTTCTCTTCCAATTCCTTTAATTCTTTTGCTTGAGCAAGTCTTTTCTCTTCCAATTCCCTTGCCTGATCAAGCTCCTGCTTCTTTAAATCTCGTTGTTCCTTCCGTTCCATACGTTCCAAATAGTCATGATAGTTTTTCTCAGCATAAGCCTCTAGCTCAGCTGCAGATTTGCCTAAACGCAACCCTATGTCAACAAACTCTGACAATGACGACATCTTGTGTTCTGATTCGAATCAACAAGTGTCAAATCTCCCCTTAATATCAATTAATTAATTACAATAAATTATGTCATTGACTGAATTTATACCTTATGAACGAATGAACATACCAAGAATGAGAGACGAGCACAATGAAAAAGAATGGTATAAGTCAATGATTATGATAATAAGTAATATGTCGAATTACAGAACATTACTCGACAAATATAAAGGAAATAAAATAAACAAAGACATGTTGACAAGCAACTACAAATTTGAATAATTACTTGTAAAATAAACAAGACAGAGAATCACGAACAAAAACAGCAAATCGTCAAATTTCACAATGAGACAAGAGTGATAGAAAAACAGCTGTGCAGACAATGAGCCAATTACGTAAATTAATGAATGAAAATATAAAACGTAGACTTGACGGAACAATCTAAACAAATATTGATGTCTGTTATGCAGTCAAAGACTAAAATTCCACTACTATTTTCTATGACTGGACAACCAACAAACAATAACCTAATAGGATATCGTCATTTGCAAAATTTCCGAAGAAAATTTACAAATAGCGAGCATTTACTTTATACAAATAGACATGCAGATGACATAACGTGTATAGGACTGGATGTTGACTGGCAAACGTGTTCGAAATGGTCAAATACCGTCACGCATTAGACAATTTACAACTCTACTTATCTTTCTTGTATCTCAGAACCTCTCCAGATACGGAATCAGTGTGTTTGTGCCACACCTCAACTTCAGGACTCCATAAATTGACGAAACTATCTCTTGATTCCCATTTCTGCGAACGTCCGTTTGCAAGTTTTCCGGCTTTGATGACGTCATTGAGTAAAATTTGCCAGATTGTCATTTATCTTTCAACTTCGAAAATTGCGTGCTGCTAGTATTTAAAATCTTGAATGTAGAGTTGTAAAGTTCGAACCGAATCACTATGATGTCGAAGCGTTGAATCTTGACAGTCCTCAAGGTCAGGTCAACGATCTTTGATGCATCTACATGGAGCAACCGTTACATGTCATCTTCAATTGTGAAATTCAGTGAATGTACAGTTTTCATCGACACTCTACAATCGTATAGTTCTTCAAATGTTAAAAGTCCTGCGTAGAAGTTAAGTGTAGTAGTCCAGCCTCAGTTGATTTCATTTTTGAAAGAAGAAGGAAAAACGGACGACCGCCCCCAGTTTATTTCTCTCCTGTTAAGGGATAGAGAAATTGCCCGAGTTCTCTCGTTTGTTGTCTAGGATCCATTCGTTTTAATAAAGCTGTGGAAGTTCTTTTATTTTTTTAATTTGGTTTGCATTGTCAAATATTCTAAGTCAATCTTCTTGGATACCTCCTTCTGTCAATTCTCAATTACTGAATAAGGCTATCAACTGGTCAACTGAACCTTGAATGATTGAACGAACCTCTCGACTTAGACGATTTGGCAAACAGTTTAATACACAGTAAGTAGGAATTCACAAAACGTCACAATCACGAATATGGCATGAATACTCCCTCTAACTTTCAGTCTATCACTATCTTGGTTCGCTTGTATACAATGTCACTCAACTTTTCCTTAGTTGATACTTTTATAATATCATTCCATGATTCAATTTAACATCGGGGTATTGAGCCTCCCGGCATATCAAATATTCATTATATCTTTTTCCAACAACATCGGGGGATTTGAGCGTCCCGGTATGTTTAATATTTATACATTATAACTTCCACTCCATAAACTTCGGGGAATGAGTCCTCCCGTTATAACACTGTTCAATTTTGAGCCTCCCGGCATATCAAATATTCATTATATCTTTTTCCAACAACATCGGGGGATTTGAGCGTCCCGGTATGTTTAATATTTATACATTATAACTTCCACTCCATAAACTTCGGGGAATGAGTCCTCCCGTTATAACACTGTTCAATTATATTTTCAACACACTTCTTTGTATTGGGAACCACCGTCCCGTACTGACTTCAACTATACTCCTGGCATATTCTCATGCCTCTCATTTAAAGCACATAGCTTACCATTTTTCCAGAAATATTTCATGAATACATACTCCAACATAATGGCTGATACACAAGCCATTTTTAAGTACACATCTTGACGCTCTGACGTCACATTCCACTCTCTGCATCATACCTAGATACTCATCTCACCGCGACCGCTTTCATATATTTCTTGCGTTCAGTTGAGGTACAACATGGTGTGACAAAACCCTGGCACTAATAAGTTGCCCTGATAAAAATCGCACCATGAAGCAGCCTCAACAATATGTATATGTATATATGTATATATATATATATATATATATATATATATATATATATATATATATATATATATATATATATATATATATATATATATATATATATATATATATATATATATATATACATATATATATATCTATATATATACATATATATATACATATATATACATATACATATACATATACATATTATATTATATATATATATATTATATATATATATATATATATATATATATATATATATATATATATAATATATATATATATATATATATATATATATATATATATATATATATATATATATATATATATATATATATATATATATATATATATATATATATATATATATATATATATATATATATATATATATATATATATATATATTAATAACTAAATTCATCAGCGGAAAACGAGGTGCAAACAATATTACATTAGTAAGAGATAAGCAAGGAAATCTCGTCACGACAACAGAGGGACAGGAAACAAGATGGGCAGAGCATTTAAGAGAAACTCTGAACAAGGAACCACTAGAGACACAATTGAATGTTCCTGAGGCTGAAAACGATCTAGATGTTAATACAGCGATTCCACGAAAAGAAGAAATCATCACAGCAATCAAAGGGTTAAAGAATGGAAAAGCTCCTGGCCATGAAGTAAATGCAGAGCTATTTAAGACAGACCCTGAGCTAGCAGCAGAACTATTAGAACCACTATTTGCACAAGTCTGGAAAACAGGGACAACACCAACAGAGTGGAACAAAGGAATAATTGTCTAATTGCCCAAGAAGGGAGATCTTGCAGACTGCAATAATTGGAGAGGAATCACTCTTCTCTCAGTTCCCAGCAAAATACTAGGGAGGATAATTATACAGAGAATTTCAAAAGCAGTAGACCACAAAATAAGGAAAGAACAAGCAAGATTTAGAAAGAACAGAAGATGTGTAGATCATATATTTACCCTCAGGAACATTATAGAGCAGTGCTCAGAATGGCAAAGACAGCTGTACATTAATTTAGTTGATTTTGAAAAGGGTTTGACAGTATACATAGGGACAGTTTATGGAAAATACTGAGGGCTTATGAAATTCCAAGCTGCATAGTGTCAATCATAAAAAGCCTCTATGCCAACTTTACGTGTAGCGTTGGGCAGAGCAACCTAACCTTTGAGGTGAAGACAGGAGTACGACAGGGATGCCCCTTATCAACCACTCTATTTTTAACAGTCATAGACAGAGGGCAGTCCAAAAGGAATAAGATGGACTACATTTTCTACATTGGAAGATCTGGAATATGCAGATGACATTGCACAACTAGCACATTCACATCAACACATCCAGGAAAAACGGATAGACTTAATAAGTATAGCCAGTAGGTGGGCTTGAACATCAATCTAAAGAAGTCAGAGGTCATGACGCTCAATGTGAGCAACCCTGAGCCAATATCAGTAAAGAATCAGCAACTGGTACAGACAGACACCTTCACATACCTAGGATGCATAGTAACACCAGACGGCGGAGCAAGCAAAGACATCAATAGAATGAACAAAGCAAGAACAGCCTCTTTTAGCCTAGACAACATCTGGAAGTCCTCTCAATACTGCACAAGCACAAAATTAAGATTATATCAGAGCTGTGTGCTTTCTGTGCTTCTCTATGGTGCGGAATGCTGGAGAGTTACAGAGAAGGAAACGTCGAAATTGTCCTCTTTTCACACAACATGCCTAAGAAAGATTCACCGAGTCTTTTGGCCGAATATCATCACCAACCAAGATCTGCTTACTCGGAGCAAGCAAGAGGACATGCACACCATCATAGCTGGCAGACGCTGGGGTTGGGTTGGCCATGTCCTCAGAAGAGACCCCGATGCCATCACAAGAACAGCTATGCTATGGATCCCTGAAGGAAAACGAAAGAGAGGCCGACCAAAAACAACTTGGCGGAGGACTGTGGAGGCTGAGATGCAAAGAATGAACTAGAGTTGGGGCACTGTACGAAGGATGGCCATCGACCGAGCAAAGAGGAATCACTTTGCTGTTGCCCTATAAGACGTCACTAGGCGTGATGGCCACTGACTGCTTTGGCAGTCGGCGGCTAAGGATCAAAGAAGAAGAATATATATCGCCTGTTCAAGCTGTCATACAACACTCTCCATTCACAACTGTGAAACTATTTCTGTCTACTGTCAAGCATCTCACTCGCAGTTTAATTGCATCAGTCATATTCTTAAACCGCATGACGACAATACTCTAGCATATCGCACATACTTAATAGCTATTCCAAACAATGGTGTAGTATGACTGATTTTTCATTCGTTTTTGGTTCGTATCTGGTTTTATGCATGTATGCGCTTATGGGACAACTTTCTGTTCGTAATGACAAGGATTTGCTCAGTGCAGAATCTAAGGAGCCGTTTTCCATTGTAATTTAATGTATCTTCTCCATATCTTCCAATAACTCCACTCCATCAAGCATGGCCATTTCTACCTCTGGCATACACCATTTTTTTCAGGGAAGGTTAAAGTATGTCTGTTAAAAAATCCTGTTGCTGATTTGACTATTGGCCGTATCCACGGGAGCAAAGATTGCTCACCTGAAGAAATAGAACAGTGGGGTGGGAACGGCTACACAAGTTAACTGCGATCGCAGTCGTTACTAGTGCTCATTTATCTGCCTGTGAATATGATGCTTGTAACACTAGTTATTCTGGTTTTGGTCTCTGTACCATTTTTGAAAGTGATGAGGTCACTCCTCATGATGATGACTGCAAAGAGATGAGGTCTGGTTTTCCTGACATTGAAGACTTGAAGTCCAATTTAACAGAAGGAATCACACGGTATGACAATGATGTACCAACATCCTATGATGTACCTATATACAGGTGCACATCTGTTACAAAGCAAACTTTGCCTAACATCTGTTTCATGTACTTATGGCCTTTGATCACTGGGATGCTACTCTCAGCACTCATGACATGTAACTGTATAATTAGGAAATTGGTATCTACTGACTACCCACAATTTCTTCACAGGAAGTTAATGGTTATTTTGTTCATTTTGGCTTTTAGTACCATGGTTTTTTGGTAATGACAGTGGTCATTTGGCATTGATGGATCATTCCACCAATGACATGGATATGCAATTTATTTCACAACCTGTGATGACACAGCATGATCAATCATCATTTGAATACATCGTAAAGCTCCGGCGTAGTATTAGCTATTCATCGTCCATGGTGATTGCTATAAATAAAGACTATAACATGGGAATATGTTTTGCTAATCGTAAGCTCAATATCCCTATAATATTCTATGCTAAACCCTTACTTGAGGATCTGTTATCTCACCTTGCTAGGGCTCTGTTTTTTACAAAAAAATTGATCTTCCAAAAGGTTATTGGCAAGTTCCATTAACTGATAGGGCCAAGCCACTAACTGCTTTTTCTACACCACGTGGTTTATACCAGTGGAATTTTATGCCTTTCGGGCTTATGAACGCCCCTGCCACATTCGTTCGAATGATGCGCAAAATTATTTCGCACAGATCTGACATCATAACCTATATGGACGACATATGTCTCATCAGCTCAACTTGGGAAGAGCACTAGGCAGGTCTCCGTTCTTTATTAGACACTCTTCGTTTTTATCACTTGACTGCTAGACCTAATAAAATTCAGATTGCATTTGAAGAGATTTCATTTTTAAGTCACAAAGTTGGTCACGGTTCCAACAAGCAACAGTGTAAGTTATTGAAATCCTATAACGATTGGTAAGTGTTCATATGGTGCTGTCAGGTAGGCTGCTGGGAATAGCCATGCGTAATTCATGCGTGTGCTGTAGGCAAGTTTGAAAGCAGTGTTAGTTCATCATATCAGGTTCTAACTGAGGACATCTGCACAAGATGTCAGCCACCACATTTGACGAACTGGGATCGACTGGATCACGTACTGGAAAGGCTGAAGTAAAATTGCAACCCGGGCCAATTTTGCATTTTTGTGGTTTGCTCTTTTGAGAGAAGCAACCGCTTTTTGATCGGACTGTATGATGAACGGGGCAGCCAGAAGATAGCGTTCCAGTTTTTGTATGGCCCAGACTACAGCCAAAAGTTCACGCTCTATAACAGGATACTTTTTCTCGGTGTCCGAAAGTTTGCGTGATATATATAATGTAGGATGAAGGACACCATCGAATTCTTGCATCCGTGTAGCACCCAGTCCATTGGAACTAGCATCTGTGCGAAGATAATAAGGTAGGTTTATATCTGTAACCTCAATATAGGAGGATTATAAAAAAATGTGCTTAATATATTCTAGTGCGGCCTGGCATTCTTGTGACCAGTGCACGTGATTGGGCAAGCCATTCTTTAACAGAGAGGATAGGCCAGCAGTGACAGCAGAAAGATTGGCAACAAATCTACTGTAGAATTGAACTAGACCTAACAGACTACGAACCTGTTTTTTCGTAGTAGGAGTGGATAAGTTCAAACTCTTAGAGAAATTTTGTGGGATGGTCTGAAGGGAACCGTGACCAACTTTGTGACCTAAAATTAAAAAAATGTAGGGGCATAAAGTATGTCAAATAAAAGGAGGATGAAAGAGAGAGAAGGGCGCAAAAGTACATGCACAAAACGTTTTGTGACAGTATCCTTCATAGCCAGGATTTCTAATTTGCTTTCCTCATCTCCTCCACTAGCTCTTCTTTCCCGTTAATACTCCTAGTGTACTAGGATTCATAAAGTCGTAGTCCGTAATTTGTGACAGTTCGTTGCCTTGATCAGTTCGGTTTTCTCTCTGTCGTTCCTTGTAATCAATTAGTAAGGTAAACAGGTGTTTGGCCAGTTGTGCCTTTCCAAGATCGAGGGGCTGCCTTCTTATGGCCTCCATGCATGCCGCTCCTCCTCCCATTTTCAACTGGGCTTGGGACCGGGGGAAGGCAGAGTTGTGAAAATATATTTGAATATTAAATTGTCTCTGTACGCCTGGGTGCTTAAGATATCAAATTCATTGTCATTATGAGGGAAACAGACGTTGTTATACGAGGCGCTCCGTACGACAAGGGTGAGCCCGCTATTTTTGTAAAAAGAGATATAGCCGTTTAAAGTTTGACGCAAAATAAAACTCCATAACTTTGCTAAATTTTAAGCTGTCTCAATAAATGATTTGTACGAGATTTTTCTTCGAAGACTGCAGGGTAGTACAGTCCAACCCAATTTGGTGATTGCTTCCCGTGTTGCCAGACTTGTGTGAGGTCGCGCATTGTCGTGAAGGAGAAGCAGGTCTGT
This sequence comes from Oreohelix idahoensis, assembly GCA_024509875.1. NCBI lineage: Eukaryota > Metazoa > Mollusca > Gastropoda > Stylommatophora > Oreohelicidae > Oreohelix > Oreohelix idahoensis. The sequence goes on from JAMPIV010018170.1 coordinate 109,786, forward strand.
TGGATTCTTGTGCGGCCGAACTCTGCGAAAACGTTGATTGAGTTTTTTCAATGTTTTAATGTAAGCTTCCGAATTGATTGTCTTTCCTCTTGGCATAACGTCCACAAGAATCACACCTTCAATCTCCCAAAAGACAGTGATCATGACCTTTCCAGCTGAAGGAATTGTCTTGAATTTCTTTCTTCGTGGTGATTGCGGATGATGCCACTTCATTGACTGTCTTTTTGTCTCAGGTTCAAAATGATGTGCCCAGGTTTCGTCACCTGTAACGATCTTAGCCAAAAAGTTCTCTCCATCAGCATTGAAACGCTCCAACAATTCAGAAGAAATTGCTTTCCTTTGCAATCGGTGGTCATTTGTGAGACTTCGAGGAACCAATCTTGCGCAAACCTTAGAAAATCCGAGAGTTTTTATAACTGCATTTGCACTACCAATGCTGACTGACAGCTGTAAGGCCAATTGTTGAGTAGTGATTCGCCTATCAGTAAGAATAATGCCCTCAGCGCATTTCAACATTTCTGCGTTGGTGGCTGTGGCAGGACGTCCACAGCGCGGCCGATCAAACAGCTCCGTATCTCCACTTCTTGATACTTTGATTCTCTGAACTTAGCGACTGATTGTACTCCTGTCGACTGCAAAACTTCCAGACACAAGACATAGACGCTTGTGAATGTTCACAACAGTTTCCTTCTCTGCAACGAAAAATTCTATCACAATTCGCTGTTTATAACGCAAGTTGCTAACACGCTCCATTTCAACGGTTTAGGGCAGCCGTATTATTTGGCCGGTTGCAGTGCAATTTGGTGCACACAATTGGCACATGCCATATTTGAAATGTGCAAAATTTCATGCTTCTATCTTCATTATTAGCTGAGAAAAACGACGTGGTGCATTACTTTCTGAACGCCCCTCGTATATCAGTAGTATCTGTGACGAATGAAAAACATGTATACATAGCACACGCAATTTAATGGTACCGGTACTGTGCTTTCTCTGACTGTTTCTTATCTGCCTGTGTAAAAGTATCAAATGGGGGGAGGGGGAGATGCTGCGGGTTCTAATATTCCAGTTCATCATCGCTGAAGTCTTCTTCTGAAGCGACTGCTTTGATACTATCGCTTTGTTGGGCTAGAACATTGTCCAAAAATGAAAGAGAGATCAAAGGTTGACTGGCTGCATGCCTTACCTTACTGTAACTGCACTTCCGTAGGTAAAGAGTAGGGGGACTTAATGGCGTATTCTTGATTGTACTGATTGGAGTACAGAAAAACATTTGCACCCTTGAAGCTGGTGTGCACGCTCTTCTCCTTTGTGATGTACTCATGTAGGACACAATAGTCGAAAAAAGGATTTGTCCATTCTGATTACTATAAATGGCCTAGAGGTCCTATGACCTCAAATGAGCATGGCATAGTAGTCTTCACAGTACTCCTCCATGTCTTTTAGTTTCTTCTCAATGTGACCGACATTTCTATCGCAAGGCAGATAAGAATGGCCAGGCACCATAGAGTAATATTATATGTCATCGCACCTTCCTTCATGTTAGAACAAGGCGGTCACACCACGCGAACAGCAACAGGTTTCAATGTTTTGACACTAACGTGGGCTTCACCAGAGTTTTTTAAATTTATATTAGATGTCACGTGCACACATTTCCATGTTTCTACATTTGTCTTCAATAGCCAGATTGTTGAAGCTGAGAATCACTGTTACTGTTACCGTACTCATTATGAAAGAAATAGCACAAAATAAATGATGGAACACAATCGAGGAGCGTAAAACGCGTGTGCTAACATGTTTGTAACTGAGGCTAAATACGCCTTGGCTAGCACAGTAGACTGCGACTCTGGTTGGATAGTGTTGTGTCTCTGCCGTTTTCGTCATTTTTGAAGCCGATGCTTCGATAATGGTGGACTGTAAATAAGTTGAAAATTCAAACGATAAAGGCGTGCCAGCCTCAAGTGAAAAGGCACTATGATAGAGGAGAATTTTGCTATTAGGATATTTAAAAAAAAAAAAACAAACAAAAAAACGAATTTTTAAACTAATGGCAGGTTCGCCCTTATCGCTCGGAACACCTCATATGAGAAAGAACGACGAAGAGGTTCGGTTGAGTTTATTTTTTTTTCTCTTTCCACATTTGTCTCTCATACAGTCTTTGTCTGTGTTGTGTGTTGTGTTAAATTTTTCTTTTTCCACATCCGACGTGTTTTTTTTTTTTTGGTTTTTTTTTTTAAAAAAAATCATAAGTGCAGTATATCATGACAAATAGACTTACAAAAGAGAAAACAAAAATGTATTAAATGCATACAAGAGATAGGCACACACAGAATGGACTGCATCATACTTCTTAAAAAAGCAACCGCTAACACATTTTTTTATTCAGTCTGAACCACGTCAGAAAACCATCTTTAAATATGTAATATACATTCCTTTATGCTGCTGTAGTTTAAGGGGGGAAAAAGTTTGATACATACACATAAGAGCATTGGCGGATCTTTCCATCTAAAAAAAAATATTAGCTGCCTCTGTTGTTCTGGGTTAAACGATCATTAACATTTGTAGAAGTGCTTGCATTTTTCGATTCAAATATGCGGCGCATCTGAGTGACAAGTCCCGCTTGATAAATATAAGTTCGTTCACCAGAGATGTCATGTTTTACCGCAGAAGTTGATTCGGTGGTGGACAATTTGGATTTATTAATTACTGTGTGTATCTGAGACTGATGAACATGCGTCAATGAAACTGACTGCATTAAATCGGTATTCGTGGAATAAGATGAATCTTGGCTGCCGGGTAAACTTTTGCCAGTTCCGCGTGTTATACTGTTGCTGGAAGGTGAAATTAGCTGGTCCTGAAATGACTTTGAATTACTTGTTTTAGTGAAAGGAATGTGTAAAATCTGCTGGATTTTGATCTTGAAATTTTGATCAGAACTTTTGCCCCCAGTTCTCATGGCTGTGTCCATGGACATTTCTTGAGTGATGCTTTGAGAAGTTTTAGCAACTGTTGATGGCGTATAGGGCTGCATGCTACGATCTGTACTTGCCGACGATAGGAGAATGCTATTGCTTCGATTAGTGCTGAGTGATGATCCACTGTGAACTCTATTATCACTACTTGCACTTGAGATATTCACAGTTTGACTTTGATTTCCCAAAGTCTGATCTTCATTTTGAAGTAAACGCTCGCGTTCCTTGAAGCCACGAAAGATGCAAGCCTCCCCAGGCATACGACACAAAGATGTGTCGCCGTTCATAAATGAATACAAATTTCCATTCTCGGAATCATTTGAGGTGAGAGTCGTGTGAAAAAAGTCGAAAAGCTGAGGAAAGCGTGTGCAAATGTAGATGTTTGGTATCGTGTGAAGAATAAAGCATCGTGTGAAAATTGGCGGGAAAAAAGAGTGGGCTGTATATAAAGAAGAGACGTGGGCGATTGACAGGTTTTGTACAGATTTTAGGATTCGTTAGGTGAGAGTATTTTTACAGAACTTCGTCTTTGAGATTATCAAGACAAGTTGTTTTTTTAACTTGACAAGTTTTTCAAGTTAGACAAGTAATTTTAAGTGGACAAGTTTGTATTTTACTCTATTGGATATATTATTCCTGTGGATTTACATTTTCATTTTTTGGATACTCACTACTTTGTGTAAGAAAGAAATAAGTACTTCACCATTGTGCCAATAACATTGCTGTTCCAATCACGTTAATAAACTTTATTCTATTTTTCTACATTGCTGAGTTTTCGTTGGAATATTGACAAAACCATTATACGAGATTGCTTTTCACTAAACATAAAAAAAGGGTACGAACGAACTCTGGGAAGGAAGAATAAAATAAGGTCAAGAATTTCCATCTCAGGCGGACAGGACAGTAACGACTTGAACCAAGAAACGTACAAGAGTTAGCGCACTTCAATAATATTTACCTGCGCTCAACCATTAACTGAACTGTCCCGATCAACTGACGGACACACACACATTCTTTCATTGATGTTGTAACCAGCCCGGTCACACCTTGAATAACTCCATATTGAAAGCAGATCTTCCGGACATTACTCTCAGTGGACAGAAAATTGAAAGGCAGAACAATTTGAAGTACCTTTGAGTAACATTCGATCGTGGGCTATTATATAAGCACCATGTTGACCACATCATACAGAAGTGCAAGAGAGGTCTGGCAGCCCTAAAAACAGTGGCTGCAGCGCACCTGGAGCAGAGACTACTGTTTCTCTTGTCTGTAATCGAGTATGGCCTGAGAATACTCACAATGTCAATATCACAGTGTGAACGACTGGAACGCATTCAAAACGAAGGGATGCGTATAGTCTTGGGCTGCACGCGAGATACCCCTATTGTGATGATGCGGCACAAGCTTGGAATGCTGTCAATTAGATCCAGATATACGATGGCCCAGGTAAAAGCGTATATGCGTGTAACCATAGACAAAAGGCATCCCCTGCATGGGAACATAGCTGACATCAAAGGAGCGAGAATAAAGAGGGGGATGTCATGGATGGTGCAGGCGGAGGAGACTATTAGACAGGTGACCCCAGTTGAAAGTATATTCAAGGGAGAAGAGTGGAGTAAGTCAGATGAGAGCTGGATAAACTACCAGCAAGTCATCATCAGCCTTGGTAGAGAATGCAGAACTTGTTCCAATGGGAGAGCAGAGCTGGAAGTTGATTAGCTTATAAATGATAATGCTCGGAATAATGATGCCATTGTCTTCACTGATGGGTCTGTAATCTATGGTAATAAATCAGGGTGGGGCTTCTCTGATAGAGTAAAGGGCAGAACCATCGCTGAACGTAGCGGGGCATATATGATAACAACCTCCATCATGAGAATGTAGGTAGAAGCAGTTACTGCTGCCTTAAGATGGCTGTCTGAGACTTTATTAACAAAGGCAGTTATTGTATCAGACTCACAATCCATGCTTCGAAAGGTCCAAAATGGTTGGCTTCGACATGAATGGAAAACCTCCATAGCAGCATCGAATCTTCAAGAACTGATATGCATCTACTGTCCTGGTCATGCCGGGGTACGTGACAATGAAAGAGCTGACAGACTAGCTTCAAAAGCACCCATAAAAGGTGCCTTGGCCATGGATAAGGAAGAAATACTGAGGGCGATTCATGTTTGTCTATTAGAGAATGACACAGCAATTGATGAATCATCAAGACTAAGACTGCTGGAATTCGGCATCAAACGTAAGACCAGCAGGTATGGACGTATGAGAGGACGCATCCGCCGTGTATACAACCAGTGCGCAACAGGAACAATTAGCATTCTTACCCTTCGACTTATATATATATATATATCTCAAAGGTGTTGGCAGAGTTGTAGGTAGAAGGATAATGATGCTTCTGCCTCCAGGGCAATGTGACGAAATCAGTCGTGCACTTTTTATAACTCTCATCCATTCAGGCAGTATCACTTCATTTCTTCATTTTTTTCACTCATTGTCCTATTTTTTGGCATATCATATGCATCTTAATTATTCTTGCGGTGACCGCTCCCAGACTGTCTACGTTTTACTAAGTGAACGCAATATTATCAGGTTAATACGATTATCACGTAAGTCAGTCTGGCCACCTTTGAAAGAGACATCAGATTGTTTGTGCAACGTGGTATCGCACGAACGCGCACAGAAAGCAGGTTGCTATCTAAGGAAGCCGCCTAAGGGAAGGCCGAAAACACCGGTGATAATTAGATAATCGTTTCATATGAGCCCTATCGGTATCAATATTGCCGATAATCTGTCAGGGTATGCAATCTCGGCGGAAAGTATTACGCCAGGAAATGAGTTCATAGATTTGTTTGTGAGTTGGCGGAAGTATTACAGCATTATTAGAAAGAGGTCACGTGATGGAATTTTAAAATGTAATATTTTAAAGTACGCGGGGTAATTACATTTAAACACCCAAACCCAGATAGTGCTAAAGAGCTAACCATTGTTTTGATTTGAGAGCAGTAATATACATTGACTTTCATTGGAAGTTAGTCTAAAAGTACAATCTGGGATTTGAACTAAGAAATAAGAGATATAATCTAGCGAAATAGGAGTCAAAAATCAGATTGCATCGCCACGTCAAGCCAGCAATTCACCAAAGCCAGAGAGAGAAGAATCGGACAAAGAATTCCTATACAGTATTATAAGTGACAGATCGGAAGTATTTGGGCAACTTTAAACTTACAAGTAAACCCGCATATTTAAATACAGAGATTGGAAACTTAAAAGGATCCGGACAAAAGCATTTGGGCAACTTTGAAACAAAAAAAGTAAACCCGCATTTATAAATACGAAGTCTGGATACCCAAGGAATTAGATTCACCCGTCATAAGAAGAATTATAAAGTTTCCCAGGCCAAGTGATTCGCAGAACACCCGCCATAAGAGGATTACTTACATTTCCCAGACCACGTGATTCGCAGAACCCCCGTCGTAGAGGATTACTAAAGTTTCCCAGGCTAAGTGATTCGCAGAACACCCGTCATAAGAGGATTACTAAAGTTTCCCATACCAAGTGATTCGCAGAACACCCGCCATAAGAGGATTACTATAATTTCCATGACCAAGTGATTCGAAGCATCTAATAAAGTGCTGTGTTCATTCTAAACTGTGCAGAAGAATTGTGTTCCCATAAGTTACTGTGAGTAAGTGTAAACATTTATTTTACCAATGTGAATTTGACATGTTTTTCTTGCTAAGTGGTTATATATGAGGCTGGCAACCTCAACATATGAAAACAGTATATTCGTAAACTACAACAACAAGCGCTGGCGACTGTTTCTTGCTAGTCGTACAGAAAACCGACAGCAGAGGTGACCCTAGACTCCGACTGGAGCAGTAATGAGTGATGATTAAATCACATGTGCATCAAGTGTATAGTATACTGTTGTGAGATATATGTACCTTGCTAATTGTAATTCAGGCAAATCATTGTCCAAGAACATATGTTCCCAGTTTAATACCCAGAAGAATATGGGTGATTTCAAATCATCTTCCCTGAGTTACGCTGTGTAAACTCAAGAATAATTATTCCGAGAGAATAACATTGGTGGGTGGACAGCGAGACAATGCACCTGTTAATTTGCAGCCCACAAATGTACTTAGCAGAGGCATTTGTTTTTATTTTGTCTAAAAGATTGTGGTACTAAGCCTTCAGACGGATCGTGGTACTAAGCTACCATACCGTTCGAGGAACGAAGCTATCAGACTGTGAGTCATCATCCCAAAAGAATTGACGAAACCAAGGCTGCAGGACTCACGCATACCAGCTAAGTGCTTGTAAAAGGCACCAACAAACGGACATTAACATTAAAGTTTAATTTTAAATTTAAATCCTCACCTCAGTCTCCGTGAAGACAACAATTATCCATATATCTGATTTGTCTAAAAGTTTTTTTATTTTACTGGGTCTCATAGAGTACCCCTACTGTTCATTCTGTAACAGATTGCTAACCTTCAACCTTTGGGTTAATAATTTTAGGGTTCTTTTTCTCCATTTGGGGAGGGTACACGTTTTTTTCCTGCTTTATTTCATATGCATGTAAATAACTCTTTGATCTTTTTCCTTTAGATATTTTGATGTTGTCGAGTTTTAAATGATAATAAACTACAAAGAAACTTACCTTTGTGTGTTGGTCAGACCCATACCCATTTATCCTTAGTTTTTTTCACGTTTGTGTGTTGTGTGTCACATAGCTGTGTGTGTGTAGAGTAACGTATCTATTCTTGATAGGGAGATAAAAGCTGTCTTGCACTAAAAGTACAGTCGTACGGATAGGCTGGAAGAGATTACCTAATCATTCCAGACACAGATCTTGTTTTACTCAATTCTACTGTGGTAAAGTGAGATGTTATAAATATTTATAGGGACTTAGTGTACTGACTGAGATCAGCTGTGAAGGTATCTGTATCTAATAGGTGTAGTGTTTTATAGATAACCTTACTTGCTACCACATTATACCTCAGTCAGAATTATTCTGGAATATTGTGATGACTACGTTAAATGTCTAGGGTATGTATATGATGAAGTGTAAGTCACAACAACAACAGACAGATAAACAATTTAATTTATTCCACCACACTTGACAACACTGTGACACTCACACACATTTAACACTCTATAAGACTATCTTAAATGAGGCACTGGTAAAGTTTCAAATATAAATATGTATTAATTACTGTCACTAATATATATGTCCTGATTCAACTACAAAGTGAACCAGGAATCACAATCAATTGTAATTACAATTTATATGTACAGAATTTAGCAATATGAACCTTGTAGTGACATATTTTATTAATATTATCCTATGTGTGTCAGTTGTGTAGTAGTAATATGAGGTAATACTGGTTTTGTTTTTTTCAAGCTATGTTGTTATTTGTCATCATGACTTCAAGTGTTTGTTTAACTGGGAAATAGTATGGGGAAAAGTTCACAGTTCCTATCAATTTAAACACTGTATTTTCCCTCTGTTTTATTATAAAGTCAGATTTTGAGGGGGGGCATAATGTTGAGCTCCTCTGGCCACAGACGCTTATCTTTCGTGATGGCGGCAGGAAAAGACTCCTCTGCTCGATAGCCTCCCTGTGTTCTGGAGACACCTCACTGGTCACTATCTGGACCCAGGAGTATGCTGTCAGCCTCTAGGTTCAGCAAAGCTCAGACCAGGTGCTGCTCAATAACTTTTGGACCACGGTCCCACAATTCATGGAATAATACACAGTTACGTTGACTGGCAATGAATATAGCACAATTTCGATCTGCCGATGTCCCAGGCTTTTATTTAGAAAAATATGCACTGGCGCTCAACGCACTGGTTCTTTAGTAAGTTTATTTGAAAATGTGGTGCTGACCTGACGCCTCTGATTGACTATATTGGCGGGTCTAACCAATCGTGCCATGTTTACACAGCTTTTAAAAAAAAAGTACTCCTACTCCCGTTTCCCTAACAACAAAGAATCAATATTTATAGCCCGACTAATCGTGTTTAGCCTTACATTTACTTTCCGCCAATCAAATAGGAGGTAACATGGGGACCTATTTCCCGTACAATGGTGGTGTGAAAATCTGCCACTGAGCGATTCTGATTTTGGTGTTGTCTGACATCCCTCACTATTTTATTTTGGCTATAATTTGGTAATTCCTAGACTATTTGCGTAACGTTTAACATATTCTTTGTCAGCAAGTCCTAAGGAACCCAAATATATAAATTTAATGGGGCTAAGGGGCTGCGTTCAAAATATGCATTTTCTTCTAGGATAGTCGTGCTGTTGCCACTTCCTCACTTCCAAACTTTATGGTGTCTGCTGTACTGTCATACTAATGTCAGGATTTTAGACATAAAACAGTAGAATGTCATGTTTCCTAATAAGCGTTTTGTAAGTTTTTTAAAACCTAACTCTCGGATGGGTAGTGTTGTTTATCACTGTCGATTTGAAAAAAAACTAGTGCTTGTGGCCTTACACGCGTGATGGTAGTAATTGTGTATTGCGAGACTGTGGTAGTATTGCCTGCGTTCCGGCTTTCAGCCCCTCCCTTTCTTTCTATCCTTAGTCCATCTGTCTTTCGTTTTTGGTAACGTAGTGTATAAAATGACATGAATGGAATTTTAAATCTAGGTCAGCTGCGTATCTCAAGGTTTTTCTTAGAAAGGCAGTACACGTTTTATCGTAGAAAGCGGGTATTGAAGCAGTAGGCTTTTACTATCAACGTGAAACGTTACAATTTGCAGACGAAGGAGAAAACAAGGGGGATTTCGAGTACAGTCATTGTGACAGCACTGTTCTTTACCCTTCTTCTTTCCTTTTATTAAATTTATTTGTTAGGCTTTACATTTACGTTTTAATTTATATATGTGGATTAGAATTTCTCACGACAAATCCTCCCCACTTAAAACAGACGTTATATGTCAGTCTATAATTCTATATACACAAAGAGAAATTTATTATTATTCCTGGGGTTTAGGGTGATTCTCATCACACGGATGGCGGCTTAAAAAATCCGCTCCCAGATTTGTTTTTCCACTTATATACTCTAGGCTAAACTCAAATGGCTGCATCAATAATGACCAACGGAGTAATCTAGAATTCTCATGTCTAGCCTGTGCTAGAAACGACAAAGGTTTGTGATCCGTTTGCAACTTAAATGCCTTCCCATACAGATAAATATTGAATTTCTTTATCGCCCATATTACTGCAAGACATTCCTTTTCGCTAGTTGAGTAATTGGTTTCAGCTTTATTCAACTTTCTGCTAGCATATGCCACTGGGCTTAATTCCCCATCCAATGCATCTGATTTCTGTAACAAAGTTGCACCTAACCCAATATTACTGGCATCTGTCCTTACTATGAATTCTTGACTTAAGTCAGGTAATTTCAAAATAGGTTTACTTGTGAGCTTTTCCTTCAATTCTTGGTAAGCCATTTCACATTGTGGTGTCCATGTAATTCGATCTGGATGTCATTTACGTGTCAAATCAGTTAACGGTGCACATATGGAATTAAAGGTTATGATATACTTTTGGTAGAAACCACATAATGAGACAAAGGATCTCACGTCTTTCTTGGTTTGTGGTCTCGGGGCTTTCTTTAGTTTCTCTAAATTCTTTGGGTCAGGGGTCATGTTTCCCTGATGAAAGGTGTGTCCCAAGAATTCCAATTCTTTACATCCAACGCAACATTTGGTTGGTCGGGCTGTTAAATTCGCTTCCCTAAGTCGATTAAACAGCATGTTCAGAGAGTCAATGTGCTCCTCAAATGTTTCTGTTGCTATAAGGATATCATCCATGAAATTTGTGATACATGGATTATTCAGAGGGTCCAATAATTTTCTCATCATTCTAGAGAAGACACTAGGCGCATTCTTCAATCCAAATGGCAATCTATTAAACTCATAGTGTCCTTCTGAGGTACTAAAAGCTAGGTATGGTCTAACCTCAGGCTTTACTGGAATCTGATAGTATCCTTTACTCAGATCCACTTTTGAGAAATATTTAGCTTTATTTAGCCTGGCAAACAACTGATTTGTATCCGGTAATGGATCCACCTGTCCTTCTGTAATAGCATTCAGTCTCCTGTAATCTATACAGAGTCTATGTTCTCCAGAGGGTTTTCTTAAGAGTACAACACTGGAACTATACGAAGATTCACTGTGTGAAATAATTCCTTCCTTCAACAAATAGTCTATCTCTTCCTTCAAAGCTTTCTCCTTAGCAAAAGGAATCGAATAGGGTTTCATACAGACAGGTGTGGGGTCTATCAGCTTCATATCATATTCCAATAGGTTTGTATGCCCTGGTCGGTCTGTTAACACCTCTGTATGAGTATCTAGAACCTTTTGCACTCTCTCTTTCTGAGTTTTCGTTAAATGTGTACTGATTTTCACCTGTGCCGCTGTCTCACAGGGGTGTAATGGATATTCAAATGATGAAAGTGGTTCCTTTTTCATCTCCATGGCAATGGACAAGGTCAACAAGTGTGTCTCTTCCTGATTTTCTCTTTCCAAATATTTCTTCAGGAGATTCACATGATAGATTTTTTCTTTCCCCTTCTTATCTATCTTATAATTGGTTCTAGACACCTTCTCTAGAACTGTATATGGACCTTGCCAATCCAATTTGTAACTTATTCTGACTACCGGGGAGAAGAAGCAGTACCTTCTCTCCCACAGCCAAATCTCTGTCTTTAGCTTTCCGGTTATAATAGGCAGCATGTTTCTTCCTGGCTTGTCTCAAATTTTCATTGGCAAGTTTCCAGCCAGTTTTTAAACGAGTGGTCAGCTCATTCACATATTGGTATGAGGATGTAATATTTTCCTCTGCCTTTTCATCAGTCCACGTTCTTAACAGAGCTTCGAGTGGACCTTTTATTGGCCTTCCAAACAATAATGTTGCCGGGGCCATACCGGTTGAACTATGGGGTACCTCCCGATAAGCAAAGAGGGCGGCGTGAAGGTACTGGTCCCATGTATCTGGTTTTTCGTGTGCCAACTTTCTCAGGATCGACATCAACGTGCCATTAAATCTTTCCACTTGGCCGTTCCCTTGGGGGTGGTACACACTACAATGGAAGTGTTTGGCCTGGAAGATCCTGAAAACTTCTTCTGTTAGTTTCCCCTTGAACTGAGAGCCATTATCAGTCAAGATTTGATTGGGAAAGCCTAACCTTGTGAAAATTGTGAGCAATGCCTCTGCCACATGTTTAGAATCAATCGATGACAGGGCTACCGCCTCTCCCCACATAGAACAAGTGTCCACCAGAGTCAGAATGTAGCTGTTCCTTCTCTTGGTTCGGGTGAGAGGTCCCACAAGATCCACGGCAACTCTCTCAAAGGGTGTTCCCACTATGGGCATTTCTCCCAGAGTTGCTGGTGCAGTCCAATGTTTAGGTGCTACTCGTTGGCACTCTGGACAGGATTTTACATATCGTTTGATATCTTCAGTTATCCCTGGCCAGAAATAGTGACAAGCTATACGCTGTCCTGTTGCGCTGATCCCCATATGACCACTGAAGGGAATCGCATGCCCTAGTTCCAACACTTTAGTCCTATATGAAGTGGGAAGGACCAGCTGTCCGTGACCATTGGATTCAGATCCAGCCTTCCTATAAATCAGTTTGTTCTTCATATAAAATTCTCCCTTGCCTGGAGGTGTATGGGTTTTGGGCAACTTCTTGAAACACGGCTTGAGTGTTTTGTCCTCAGCCTGTGCCTTCCTCATCTCATCTGGATGAGTATTTATTGGATTATCCTCCTCCTTTTTAGACTGTGATCTGGTCTGCACTGTTGCCAATATCACAGGTCTCTTGGGATTCCCCAAGAAGACATATCTACACCCCAATATCAGAGGGTAGATTGGCTCATTTATCACTGCTGCTTTTATGATTCCTTCCACATATCGCGTTTTCACCTTTATCCGGGCGATGGGAAGTGTCATGGTAGCTACATCCTTGGTTGCAGTTTGAATCTCCACTGTTTCTGTGGTGTATTGATCGGCCTGCACCAGGTGAGAACTCACAACGGAATCGTAATCTAAACCGGTATCATATAAACACCTTATAGTGACACCATTACAGATGACATCTTCACACACTGGGGGGTGGTATGGTTCCTGTAGTTCTGCAGGTTTGACCTTTTTTTTTCCTTTTTCCCAGATGTCATAGCAGCACAATGAGGAGGTTTCCTTCTACAATGGTCAGTGTCATGATTGTTCATCTTACAATTTTTGCACCACCTTTTCCCTTGGTTGAAAGATTTTCTTTCATCATATTTCCTTTCATCGAATTGTGGGGTTTTATTTTTATTGTCATACCGTGGCCTATCAAACTGGTGCTTACCTTTGTTTTGATCTCTAGGATCAAATTTATTAAAGTTCTGTGGTGCCCTAAAATTTTCTACCTGTTTCTTTTTATTACCTGATACTTCTGCCTGAGCCGCTTGATACCTTTCTGCAACATTTAGCAACTCACCCAGCCTCTCTGCACCTTGTTCCATGAGAAACTTTCTCAGGTCTGGAGCCATGGACTCTCTTAATTGTTCTATAAGGATCATTTCCTTAAGATCTTGGGTTTTCCCCAGAGAAGTCCATTTCTCCAAGTATGTCTCTATTCGTGCAGAGAACTGGTGATAGGTTTCACCTGACAGTAGTTTAGCATTCCTAAATTTTTTCCTATAAAATTCTGCGTTCTTTTCATATGTTAACAAAAGAGCCTGCTTTAGCATGTCATAATTTTCCTGATCACCTCTGCTCATTTTGGCAAAAACTTCATAAGCTGCCCCACGAAGACCTTGAGATAACTTTAAGCTCCACCTTTCTCTCTCTAACCCATATGTGGTAGCTAATAGTTCATATCTATTTAGATAGCTCTCAATATCATCGTCTTTCTCAACAAAATGATCTAAATGAAAATTCATAGCTGAGGTTGAGGCTCCCTGACTAGCCGTGGCATCAGAGGTAAAGGGACTGGCACCATTTTCAGGAGCCTGGCCTTGAAACTCAAACTCTCTTAGTCGTAACTCATGTTCCCTTTGTAATCTCTTCTCCTCCTTTTCTGCTTCCCTCTCTGCAGTCAATCGCTTGTCTTCCCTTTCTGCAGCTAATTTCTTCTCTTCTCTTTCTGCAGCCTGTCTTCTTTCCTCGGCTTCCAATGCTTTAGCCTCTTTGTCAGCCTCAATCTGCAACCTCTTAATCTCTTTTTCAGCCTCTAATTTTCTTTCAGCCTCTTTTTCTAATCTTCTTTCTTCCCGTTCAATATATTTGTCACATTCAGCAGTGACATAAGCAATCATAATTTGCCCGTCCATTCCTAACTCTTTCGCAGTCTGTACAGCAGCAGATCGAAATTTGGCCAGGTCCGCCATTTTCTAACAGGTAAATTTATATACTGTCTAACTAAACAATAAAATCTGATATTACTTATCCAAAGACACCACAGGCACCGAGAGCTCAACGTTATTTATTTTCACCCAAGGATACCTTTTAATTCTTATTATTCCCAATATCTATAACAGGAGAAAGTTCAATATCCCGGACGAGCCCCCAATATATGTGGTAAAGTGAGATGTTATAAATATTTATAGGGGACTTAGTGTACTGACTGAGATCAGCTGTGAAGGTATCTGTATCTAATAGGTGTAGTGTTTTACAGATAACCTTACTTGCTACCACATTATACCTCAGTCAGAATTATTCTGGAATATTGTGATGACTACGTTAAATGTCTAGGGTATGTATATGATGAAGTGTAAGTCACAACAACAACAGACAGATAAACAATTTAATTTATTCCACCACACTTGACAACACTGTGACACTCACACACATTTAACACTCTATAAGACTATCTTAAATGAGGCACTGGTAAAGTTTCAAATATAAATATGTATTAATTACTGTCACTAATATATATGTCCTGATTCAACTACAAAGTGAACCAGGAATCACAATCAATTGTAATTACAATTTATATGTACAGAATTTAGCAATATGAACCTTGTAGTGACATATTTTATTAATATTATCCTATGTGTGTCAGTTGTGTAGTAGTAATATGAGGTAATACTGGTTTTGTTTTTTTCAAGCTATGTTGTTATTTGTCATCATGACTTCAAGTGTTTGTTTAACTGGGAAATAGTATGGGGAAAAGTTCACAGTTCCTATCAATTTAAACACTGTATTTTCCCTCTGTTTTATTATAAAGTCAGATTTTGAGGGGGGCATACTGTTGAGCTCCTCTGGCCACAGACGCTTATCTTTCGTGATGGCGGCAGGAAAAGACTCCTCTGCTCGATAGCCTCCCTGTGTTCTGGAGACACCTCACTGGTCACTATCTGGACCCAGGAGTATGCTGTCAGCCTCTAGGTTCAGCAAAGCTCAGACCAGGTGCTGCTCAATAACTTTTGGACCACGGTCCCACAATTCATGGAATAATACACAGTTACGTTGACTGGCAATGAATATAGCACAATTTCGATCTGCCGATGTCCCAGGCTTTTATTTAGAAAAATATGCACTGGCGCTCAACGCACTGGTTCTTTAGTAAGTTTATTTGAAAATGTGGTGCTGACCTGACGCCTCTGATTGACTATATTGGCGGGTCTAACCAATCGTGCCATGTTTACACAGCTTTTAAAAAAAAAGTACTCCTACTCCCGTTTCCCTAACAACAAAGAATCAATATTTATAGCCCGACTAATCGTGTTTAGCCTTACATTTACTTTCCGCCAATCAAATAGGAGGTAACATGGGGACCTATTTCCCGTACAATGGTGGTGTGAAAATCTGCCACTGAGCGATTCTGATTTTGGTGTTGTCTGACATCCCTCACTATTTTATTTTGGCTATAATTTGGTAATTCCTAGACTATTTGCGTAACGTTTAACATATTCTTTGTCAGCAAGTCCTAAGGAACCCAAATATATAAATTTAATGGGGCTAAGGGGCTGCGTTCAAAATATGCATTTTCTTCTAGGATAGTCGTGCTGTTGCCACTTCCTCACTTCCAAACTTTATGGTGTCTGCTGTACTGTCATACTAATGTCAGGATTTTAGACATAAAACAGTAGAATGTCATGTTTCCTAATAAGCGTTTTGTAAGTTTTTTAAAACCTAACTCTCGGATGGGTAGTGTTGTTTATCACTGTCGATTTGAAAAAAACTAGTGCTTGTGGCCTTACACGCGTGATGGTAGTAATTGTGTATCGCGAGACTGTGGTAGTATTGCCTGCGTTCCGGCTTT
Source organism: Oreohelix idahoensis (assembly GCA_024509875.1). Taxonomy (NCBI): domain Eukaryota; kingdom Metazoa; phylum Mollusca; class Gastropoda; order Stylommatophora; family Oreohelicidae; genus Oreohelix; species Oreohelix idahoensis. The sequence continues at coordinate 126,036 of JAMPIV010018170.1, forward strand.
CAGCCCCTCCCTTTCTTTCTATCCTTAGTCCATCTGTCTTTCGTTTTTGGTAACGTAGTGTATAAAATGACATGAATGGAATTTTAAATCTAGGTCAGCTGCGTATCTCAAGGTTTTTCTTAGAAAGGCAGTACACGTTTTATCGTAGAAAGCGGGTATTGAAGCAGTAGGCTTTTACTATCAACGTGAAACGTTACAATTTGCAGACGAAGGAAAAAACAAGGGGGATTTCGAGAACAGTCATTGTGACAGCACTGTTCTTTACCCTTCTTCTTTCCTTTTATTAAATTTATTTGTTAGGCTTTACATTTACGTTTTAATTTATATATGTGGATTAGAATTTCTCACGACATCTACCACCTGTGAAAAATTTATTTCTATACCTTCTCGCGTATCTGTCGACATCCACTCTATATACTCAGACGGGCCAATTAAAACAATTAACCTTCCGTACGACAACTGTACACATTGCCAAGCGAGCAATTCAAACACTCACCGATGGTATAATAAGGAGAAGAACACTGTCATCCAGAACAGGATTAGAAGAAGGCACGAACCATGTAAAAGCACACGCCCTCACTTCGATATTTGATAAAATATCTTAGGTGACGGGGTATCTGTGACGAAATCAGTCGTGCACTTTTTATATCTCTCATATACTCCGGCAGTATAACTTCATTTCTTCATTTTTCTCACATCGTCCTTTTATTTGGCATATTATATGCATCTTCATTATTCTTGAGGTGACCGCTTCCACACTCCGACTGGAGCAGTAATGAACGATTATTAAATCACATGTGCATCAAGTGCATAGTATCATTTTGTGAGATATATGTATCTTGCTAATTGTAATTCAGGCAAAATCATTGTTCGCGCTGTCCAAGCACATATTTTCCCAGTTTGATACCCAGAAGAATATGGGTGATTTCAAATCATCTTCCCTGAGTTACGCTGTGTATACTCAAGAATAATTATTCCGAGAGAATAACATTGGTGGGTGGACAGCGAGACAATGCACCTGTTAATTTGCAGCCCACAAATGTACTTAGCAGAGGCATTTGTTTTTATTTAGTCTAAAAGATCACGGTACTAAGCCTTTAGACGGATCATGGTACTATGCTATCATATCGTTCGAGGAACGAAGCTATCAGACTGTGAAGTGTCATCATCACAAAAGAATTCATGAAAGGCTGCAGGACTCACTGATACCAGCTAAGTGCTTGTAAAAGCCACCAGCAAACGGACATTAAAGTTTAATTTAAAATTTAAATCCTCACCTAAGTTTCCGGGAAGACAAAAATTGATTTACATCTAAAATTCACCATCATTTCATCACTATTTTAACTTGTTAAAACTAATTGATTATTAAATGTGTTGCATGTTATTATAAAATAAACAATCATAGTTGATTCAGTTATTATATGTTTGAAAGCATACGTATGAGCAAGACATTAATATATATATATATATATATATATAGATAGATGAATATATATATATATATATATATATAGATATATATATATATATATATATATATATATATATATACACACACACACACACACCTAGGCATATTTTTTACTCTATAGAGCTACTTATTGTAAATAGGAATTTCGCTGGTTTCTCTACCAGCTGGGGGCTTGAACGGGCTATAAACATTGCTTAATTCTTCACAAAAGGCGACGGACCGATATAAGTTAACAATTGCCCTGCCAATGCAGCATTGTTCTTGACTTCGGAAATATCTTGTGAACACTCGTTTGGGATAGAAGCGTCGTTACCCTTCTATCTACAACTCTTCCAAGAGTAATCTTGTGTGAAGGTAAACACCTTTGACGACTAATTTTAGATACGCTTGCGTTTTGGCCACTGGTGGACCACTACTACAAAGTAGGGGAGGCAATCCGTGACACACAAGATATTCAGAAATGCGAGAACAATGTTGCATTGGCTGAGTACGTTAACTGTAGGATCTACCGACAACTTTTGTGAAGGATTATGTAATATAGTTTTAGCTCGTACAAGCCCCCAGAATTTCCTCTTATTATTTTTAGTAGCTCTGATTAAGTGTCTTTAAGAAATTGTCTGAGACATACGGATACAACATATTCAAAATGATTAAATCAACTTTAAATTTGGGTAGATATAAATAATAAATTTAATAATCTTAAGGTTTTAACAGTTATTAGAAATTATATATTCTTTAACAAAAATTTATCATCATCATATGATGTTAATGGGGAATAAAATAAGGGGAAGTTTCACTTGGCAGCTTTTATTTGACTATTTAGCTGCTAATGAGGTTTCTGCTCCCGCTGGTGTTTTGGTACTTCGCAGATATGATAGGTGACTGGATTGTTCACGTTCCTGGTCACGATTAAGAGTTGCAGCACGTTCCAAGTAGAATCAGAGAGTAACTGCAAAGCTGGTCCCGTGTCTTTAAGACCCGTCTGAAGATGGTGTCTAGCGTCGACTTCAGGCCACTTATACCCTCACTTGTTCCAGAAATAGTACCCTCAACTGCTACTACCAACTTGTATGGCAAAAGGAGAGAAACAAATACCCTCTGAGTATTGAGTTTCCCGACACATACTTATGTGTCCCCATCTTCCTATTCCACCATCCCATCTATCTCAGAACTTTTACCCTCTCTGAGAATTAATCTTAATTCCAGTTGACGAAAACTATCTTTACATTTAAAAAGAATAGTTTTACATTTACACTGCTTGAAAGGTTAATAATATAACACGTATGTACATCATTTCTTTCATCATTTCCTCCCTGCTCCATTTGGAGCTTGGGACTACCTCTGCTTTTGGTTCTTTAAAAGAAACTCACAATAAAGCAGTCATTAGCCCTGGCAGTGGTGGTTCATGAAATAATCATTCTATATGCTGAGGTTGCCAGCCTCAAATGACTTGGACATCCATGTGACGTACGTCTAGTTTGTCAAGTGAATTTTCCCTGATTTGATGGATGATTAAAGGGACTTTAGCTTTTCATAACATTAGAATCCCTGAACATCAGTATTGTTGTAACTTTTCATCAACGAAGAGTAGCGGCTAGGATCAAAGCAGTCAAGAAGATCCCCAGAACAGAGAAGCAGAAGTTTAGCATCTCCGTACGAACACTGAACCGTTCGCAAGACGGACACGAGCGGTCAGAAGAAAGCTTCATGCAGACTTCGCACTTCTGTGGCCACCGGCAGACTTGCCCGAAAGACGGAACGCTCAGCGTAGCGGATACGATCTGAGGAATCAGGAAACTCACCGCGAACGAGGCTAGTCTTGCCGGAATTTCACATGCTCGTGCGAGCAGCCTGAAACGAACGTAGATCGGAAGCCAGTCGGGCCATCGTGGTTAGCATGGCGGCTAAATAACTTCGACTTCCCCTGGGAACTGAAGAGGCGCGAAATTTTCACATGTACCATTTATCTTGCCTTTCTAATAGATAAATACAGAATCTGAAAAGGGCAACGTATCATTCGTTCTGACAGAATTCTAAGATTCACTAGCAAATAGTTAAAAATTCCTGCTAGATTTCATCTAAATTGTTGGCTATTGGAGTGAAATTCTTTCTCTGTGCAGACGGTAATTTATACATTAGCTTCGAGTGATCAGTGGTCTAGTTATTTCATATTTAGTTCACTGGATTGTGGTGTAAATTTAACCTTATTAAATAAGCCCATCTTCAAAGTTCTAGTGCCAACTAAATGTTACATCTATAAGTTTATTTCCAAATACAATAGCCGCTTAAGGGAATTATAACTTTAATACAGTTTAGTTCTGTATAAATAGATGTGCTTTCAACTATTAACCTCACGGGGAGTTTTTTTTTTCTCTCTTGCTTTATTAATTGAAGATGCGAGTACAGAAAATAGGTAAACTGTAAATGTATCGCGCGTTAGATTTTAATATGATTTTATTGTATTTCATGTTTTTTCTATTGCATCCAGAATGATCTTTTGAACCTCGCATCCCAGCAATTAAGCAGCAATTAAGCATCAATTAAGCAGCAATGAAACATCATTTAAGCAGCAATTAAGCAGCAATGAAACATCATTTAAGCAGCAATTAAGCAGCAATGAAACATCATTTAAGCAGCCATTTCGCAGCAATAATATATATCTAGAGTCTTGCCGACTCAGTTCGATTACTCCAGTGACTTATGAACATATTTGAAATTTAATCTTTGTGGCGATCCTGACAAGCTATCTGAAGTATACAGAAACAAAGCCAACCCAAAGACTATTCTAAAATCTCAATTCATAAAGTCGTTTTTTTATAATTATCAAACTGGAAGAAGAACAGTCAACAGTAGCAATACTTTACTCACTTCTCTATTCGTGAAGAAGAACATAGATTTCCCTGACACTGTCTGTCAAGCATAATCATTGGATTTTACCAACCCCCTGAAGAACTTACCTCAGTGTTTTTTGTAGTTTGTGACATTACTGTAAAAGAAAGTTATCTCCACCAGCTGTGCCAATCTTAGACACCACACCATTCCTCACATCTAGCCAAGTGCCTGTGCCATTCTTTAGGAACTTTATCTAATAAACAAACAGTACCGTTAAACTTCAACGTCCAGCGATTTCGGGACACTTTGTTAACTTCAACAACCCGCTAATCTGGGGCTGTACACGGAAGAAAATACTTTTACCTAAGCCAAGGTTTAGTGCTGTTTTTTAATGTATTTCCTATGAAGTGCCAGAATTCACCATTTGGTAAGTCTGTGTGTGTGTGACTGTGTGCTGGCCAGCCAAGCGTTTTTTTTAATGAAAAAAGGAGATTTAATCTTTTTACCCTTATAATTAGTTCAACCTAGTATTAAGGTGTACCGTATTAATTGTACGGGATTTCTCCTAGCGGGATTATTAAACTGTGAGCATTCCCCCCTCCCGGGAAAATTGGTTGATCAAAGGAAAACATTTGATGACCCCTAGCTTTACCTTTACCCCCTATTACTGTAACCCCCTTGACTCAGAGTAATAAATTTACCATTGGGTTAAATTGCCTATCTCTGATCATCATCATCACTCCCCCCCCTCTCGTCTTTGGGACCCGGTCTTTTCTGTTAGTAAATACAAGCGGGAAAAGGTGCATTGGATACTTCTCCTCAGAAACCCTCCCCCCTGTTATTTTGTGTTTTGTAACCCATGATTTCTGACTGTACATTGATACTTACTTGTAACTTGATTTTATGATAATAAAAGTATTAAAAACTTTATTAGCATTGGTGTCGGCTGGCCCAAAACCCAAACATTTCCCATATTTTGTTATCGTAGTGTGTATTCATGTACGTTGCGCGTCAGAATCACCAAATCGGTGTGTGCGCATGAGCGACTGGAACTGACAAACAACTGTTTGTTCAGAAGAGTGGTAGGAATAGTTTTTGAGAGACAAATATTGTCGTAATAAGAGACTGTCCTTACTCTTCCCCAGCCCTTGTGAATCTACTACCTCACTTTCCTAAATCCTTATTCTCACAGAGCCATCACTATCATTCTACACTCTAAAGGACCAATATCCGCCAGAACTCTCTCAGATAAAAATTACGACAATCCACTAGCAATTTCCACATATTAATATTCACGTATTAGTTCACATGTTAAAAATGAAAAAAAAAAACTATAGAATTCAAAATGTACAACTTACGCCAATCTTTAGGCTCACAGACTGCTGGCTCAGAGAATAAAGGCACTTGTAGAGGCCTCTTACACTTGGTCTGGGGTGTTGTTACTTTGACAATAAGTTCCCACTTTGACTTGTGTTTCAGTTCCCTCAGATTCCGGTTTTCCGTGTTAAAATGGTAGAGTTTTTCATGGGCTAAAAGTCCTGAGAATGCTCAAATAAGGTCCGGTAAACGAAAGCTGATTTTAGTCTTTTCTCTGGCAAAGTCTGGTTGTCTTCTTCGCGCGAGTGAATTTTCACAGTGTTCTACTCTGGCTGAAGTGTCAGGTTATATTGCCTGTCTTCCCCCGCATTTGTTTGTTACGATGTTAAGCAGGGCTCCAATCGGAAGGGATGTTGTGCCTTCATTCCGAGTGTCTGCTAATCGTTTCAAACATGCGTGGTTTGAGGGGTAATTCATATTATTTCCTCATAGAAATTTCTGCGCGTTACTGCAGAGGTCATGTCTCCCAAACATGGAATGAAAACATCCGATCCTCTCTCGGCAATGTTTACAAATAACATCTTACATCTGCACGGACTATTACAACATTTCCGCTCAGGTGTGTCCGACTGATAAGTGCGTGTCTTTAATCTGTCCACAGACGGGTAATTTATCGCCCGACATTCCTTAGGTAAACCCAACGCTCGATTGCTGACCGGCCCTCCTGGGTTCATGACGAATTTTTACTGAGAAGAGTTTAAGATGATTTGAAAGTACAAAATATCTGCTTGATAGTAGAGAAAGAAAAAGGCGACCACAGAAATTTAGTACATAGCAAAATGTAACTAATACTGCCGGAGAGGAAAAGAGATCGACCCAACATTTCTGTGACAATAGTCATCTTGGCGCTGTCTGACACCACATGAACACATCTTGGTTGAGTGGGAAACTGTGAGACTTGTGATACAGATAACATGTGTCAAAGAGTATATAGGGTTATTCAAGCTGGGCATAAGACACCCGATTCGCTTCTTAGAGAGAGGTAGGCGTAGCTTGCCGGACATATGACGTGCTATCATTTGCATAGTATAGGTAAGATTTAAAACTGAAACAGCTGAAGGCTTGAGTCAGAGTTCAGAAGTAGCCAGAATCGTCTTCTTGTGCGATATGCATCCTCGTAGGATACGCCAGTGACGTTGGAGGATTTGACATCGCATATGCTGCATCTAAGCGAAGAGCGAAACTATCGACATAGAGGTATGCTTATCTATGAGCAAATTTTGTAATACTTAAGAATTAGTAATATTAGACGTTTCGGGTTTAGGGGTTAATGCTGTTTTAACGATGCTCAGAGTTTGTCTATAGTTCGATATAAGCTGATTTGCGATTTATGTATTTTCTAGTGTAATTTTCAACGCCACTTTCAACTGTGAGATATGTGTTACCGTACTAAGTAATTTTATTAGAGGAATGAACTCTAGTGTCGCATCTTTACCTTATTACTTATTACCATTATTATTATAATTTGTGTAGTGTTAAGTAATAGTTTTATTGCATTCTTGTGAGCCGTAACTGTGGTTAATTTTACATCAGTGATTGTTGTGAGAGAAATATTAGCGTACCATCTAGTTCCGTGAGTAGTATATTATGCCTATTACATTTAGTACAGAGCTGTAAGAATAGAGTATATACATGTTTGTTCTTTAGAGCAGCTAGGCCTCTAATATACTGATAAAATACTGGTATTTAGACCAGTGCGCTATGTGTAATATTTCATCATAGACAGAAGTGTTTACTTATAAGTTTTCTCTCGCGTGATGATGTAGTTAGTTAGTAATTAGTAGGAACGTGAAGGCATTATTGTTTATTGAGATATATTTACTGTTGATTACATACATATACATACAGCCACCACACAACACATACACACGCACATTCATGGACATATAAGTGCATGCACTAGCAGATTATCACACATGTGTATGTATTATTACGTAGATGATGTTTGTCCATTGGTACGATGCTAGTTTATGTTTCTTCATTTTATTTCAGAGAGTCTAACAGTCTGTGCTGGGTAAATAGCTTGGTTATACGGGGTTACATAGAGAATACCTACATAGTAAGCTAGCGAACCTTGTGGACAACATTGTTTTCTGTATGATTTATGTACAACCTGATAGGGTTTCACGAATAAAAGTGGGACCCCTGTCATCAAGAGTTTTTCTGTGACTGTGGAGCGTGTGTGTGAAAGTAGGCCAGAGAGAGTGATGACGACATAACACACATAATAAATAATTCGTCTTCTTCACACGTCGTCTTCGCACTGTCTCACACACACACACACACAAACACACACACACGCGCGCGCGCGCGCGCGCGCACACACACACACACACACACACATATATACTTACTGTTCAAAAAATGAAACGCAACATTATTGCAGTAGTAATGGACACCAAATTTAAAACTTGTACCAAAATTTTATTTTATGGAATTAATGTTTCAATCTTGGCATGAAGAAACTTTCAGACTTTAACAATGAAATGATATTCATTAAATTTGGTTTGGACTTTTATTCTTTGCGACTGAGACCTCCGTTTCAGTAAGGTGTATGGCCTCTTCTGGCCTCTATCAGAGAACGACATCTCCTTGACATGGATCCGATTAGCCGTTTGATCTGTTGTGGGATGGCTGCCCACTCTTCCCGCAGTGCAAGAGACAACTGTCGGAGATTGGCTGGAGCCACGTCTCGCTGGCGGAGTCGTCTGTCGAGTTCATCCCATAAGTGTTCTATGGGATTCATGTCTGATGACATGGCTGGCCACGGAATGGTCTGGACGTTGCTGTCAGCGAGGATGTGGGTGGTGAATTGTGTCACATGAGGTCGAGCGTTATCCTGCTGAAAAATCGACCCTCGTGCAGCCAGAAGTGGAAGGACGTGAGGACGAAGAATTTCAGCGACGTATCGTTGGGCATTCAGGCGTCCTTCAATTTGCAGCAGGTCACTTCTTCCCATGAAGTTGATCGCCCCCCACATCAGTACACCTCCACCACCATGTGGAGGAGCCTCATCAACGCTGTTCTGGGCGTAGCGCTCATGGACTCTGTGGTAAACTCTTCTCCGTCTATTGTGTCGCTGCAGCACAAGAAATGATTCATCACTAAACCAAACCCGTCTCCAGTCATTCCCACCGGTCCATTGACGATGCTGGTTCGCCCACTGCAGTCGGTTCTGGCGATGCCGGTCCGTAAGAACAGGACCTCTGTAGGGTCTTCTAGCCCAAAGATCAGAGTCATGCAGCCGGTTCCTGACCGTTTGATCTGAAATTCGACGAGCTGCTGACATTGACTGGACTGTGGAGGACGCAGATGCAAGTCGATTACTGAGGTGACGCAGCCGTATGAAGCGGTCTTCCGCAGGAGTTGTGACTCTGGGTCTTCCACTACGCGGCCGGTCTGCCCCTGAGCCAGTTTCTTGAAATCGCCTCCAAAGGCGACTAATGGTGCTTCTAACCACAATAAATTGTCTGGCCACTACACTTTGTGACTATCCAGTCTGTAAACGTCCAATGATGATGAGTCGTTGTTCTGTAGTGAGATGAGCCATACTTGCGCATTGAATTTTCAACTGAATTTATTCGAGGAGCGTCAATCTTTTATAGGCATTCAATAATATGGTCAGAGAGTTTTGTGTTCAGTAAGTTTCACGGGATTCTCATGAACCTGTCACGAGTTATTGTAAAAAATGTTGTTTTGACCTTGACCTCTTTCATGACCTCAAGAATCATGAGGTGAGTACAATTCAGGTAACCACGAGAAGTTAATGACCAGGTGGACACAGTCGATAGGTTGACTGATGTCCAATCAGCGAATATCTTTTATAAAAGTAACACCAAAATAGTTGCGTTTCTTTTTTTGATCAGTATATATATATATATATATATATATATATATATATATATATATATATATATATTATATATATATATATATATATATATATATATATATATATATATATATATATATATATATATATATATATATATATATATGCTTCTAAAAAAACGGGAATTCCGGCCCGGTGCTAGCTGATCGAATCTAACTGTTATTTTAAGGTCTTGGTAATTATCACCGTTACACTTGAGTTGTAAAAGTTCACTAATTATTTTAATGGCAGTTGCGTTCTTATATAGCCTGCGGACTTCTGTTTAGCTTTAAAGGCGCCTGCCACAAGACGGCAAATATCTCAACTAAATCAAAACAAATCCCCCCCCCCCCCCCCCCCCCCCCCACACACACACACACTACCGGGGCCTGAAAGGGGAGCCAAGAATAGTAACGATGTACGTAGGGTACATGCATGTCGTTAAAAGCGACTAAGTGCGGTGGGACATGGGACTGGTTACCCCATCCAGTAAAAAAAGCTTTTTACCAAAAACGTCACCAAATCTGGACAAGTCAAATACAGAATATAAATCAACTCAGCCGTCCAAGACTGAATAAGGTCCCCTGGAAAGGAGACGCATGAAGCAGCCCAGAGAAAGCTGAAAGGAGTCTGAGTTGACGAATAACCTTTTTCTCGTCCAGGAAAATCTAGAGGATTGGCACTTGGAATGTTCGCACTCTATGTGAACAAGGGAAAACTGCACAGATTGCAGCAGAAATGCCAATTACAGGATTAATTTCCTGGGTCTGTGCGAGACACAGTGGAAGGGCATAGAGAGGAGGAGATTGATCACATGAGAAATGGTGTTGTCCTCAGGACATGAGAAGGAAAGAGCCCACCACAGTGAAGGGGTGGCTCTAATGCTGTCTAGGGAAGCACAGAAGGCATTTATAGAATGGAAAGCAATGGGACCCCGAATTATAACAGCAAGGTTTAAATCAGCCAAAAAGAAAGTAAATATAAACATCATCCAATGCTATGCACCAAAAAATGATAAAGAAGAATCTAAGAAAAAGACTTTTACAATCAATCAATCAATCAATCAATACCCTTTAGCTCCCCGAGGAGCATAGGCCTTCAACAAACATATGCCAAGTCTTCCTGTCCCATACCATCCGCTCAAGTTCTTTCCATGTTTTCCTCATCATTTTCATCTCTGTATCCAGCTCTCTTCTCCATGTGGTTTTTGGTCTACCTCTGCCTCTTTCCCTGTGGATTCCAGAACAAGGACTGCCTTGTAATGGATCAACAGGTTTCCTCAATGTGTCCTATCCATCGTCAGCGTCTTCTTCTCAGCTCTTGTTCCACTGCCATTTGTCCGGTTCTTGTCATCAGTTCCACATTTGTGACTTTGTCATACCATTTCAGTCCTATTCTTTGCAAGCACCCGTTTATAAAAGTCTGTAGCTTTTTAGTTGTTGTTTTTGTTGCTCTCCATGTCTCAGAGCCATAAAATAGGACTGACGACATTTCAGTTGAAGATTCTTATTTTCGTGTTGGACTTGATTTCTCTTGACCTCCATACGTGTCCCAACGCAATGAAAGCGCCTCTTGCTTTTTGTATTCTTATTTTGATATCATTGTCTGGCTATCTGATCTGCACATGATATGTTTTGTCGAAAACCTGCGTGTTCATCTCTCATTTGCTTGTCTATGGACTCTTTTAATCTCTCAAGGATGATTCTGGTTAATACTTTTCCTGGCACTGATAGTAACATTATTCTTCTATAATTTGTGCATTCTTGTAAATTTCCCTTCTTGGGCAACTTGACCAGATAACCTTCCTTCCATTATGCTGGTATTTCCTCTCTCACAGACTTTGCCAAGTAGTTTTGTGACAGTAAGGCCTACTACCCCAGCATTATCCGTGCCCAATGAAATAAGTTCATACATTTTAGAAGCACCAATCGAAACCATCGACAGTGGCAAGAACTCACACCACCCTCCAGCTAACTAAAATTTAAAAATCTTAAGGAGAGTTCCGGATAGAAGGCCTCGGCAAAGGTTGTGTCTGTACATGTGTGTTGAGAAGCCATGTTTGAGCGGTCTCATCTACGCAGAACAACCAAGGCATTTCTAAGTTTTGATTCTTGAAGTTCTTCAAAATGAAGTTAGGTTGTGATAAAGTTTAATGCTATCATTCACAGAACAGAATAACGGCAGTCGCTATATTCAGAACTAGGAGAAAAGACTGAGTAAGATAGTAACTGAAGTAAGTACATCTCGATTTTATTTCAGTCCCCAGCTAGAATTTATTTTGTTAGGAGAAGAAACCGAAGAACTGCTATAAATCAGTTGAAAGGTTAGAAGCTGGAGGAATATCAAATTTAGTTAACAAAACAGAGGCTCAACTACTTTTATTGAACAATAGGGAGAAGAAGGTCAAGGTAACCTAGGCCATGAAGCCACACGGGATTTTTGTATCTCACACGCTTATAGTGAGAGACGGAAAAATACTGGTACATATAGAAATCACCTTCAAATGAAAGAAATTGATCTGGTACCAGCTACATTTGTTCATTATGTTTTATGTAAATAAACTATGGTTATTTGACTCGGCTGAACTATGCAGATTTTGTCAAGTTGAGTTCAAAGTTCCAGTTCTATCAATTAGTACACTACTATAGCATACAATAACAACTATAAAGAGACGAACGAACCTGTTATACATCTACAAGAATAAACATCTCTAGCGGACGGCAAGTAAACTAAACTTGTCAGATAGTAAGAAGCATTACTGTACCTGCAAACTGTCACACAGTATTTACTTCTGATCATTAACGACTTACTCACGGACCCATATAATCAGTAAATAGCGCGGTCACAGTTTGTATAATATCTCTGTAGAGGTACTGTCGTAAATTAGTGATAGGGGAATTAAGACATAGGTTGGTCCCTTCTGAATAGAAATAGAACAGGAGATAGCTCAGTGGGAGATAATATAAGAAATAGATTTTCCACGAGTGAGATGGTGGAAACTAGGTAATTCTGTCCCTGAGACTCGAGGAGATCCTCTCGCTCAGCCTATCTCTACAACAGAAAGTATTTGTCAGACAGATACTCAGTTATATAGATATACTATATATCAACCACTCACCGACACACTCACATAAGTGACGACAGTTTGACATACCAACGTGAAAACTATAACAATGGAATATAGATATTTTTGGACGAGCTGACCGACACACTTGAATAAGTTTATGTAAATTTTATTTATCATACAAAATTTCCACAACACAGTAAATAAATTTAGACTATCAAATCAATACACAAATAAACAAAGGTTACGGAATCAATAACAGAGTTGACCCATAGGTGTAATCCTTTCCCCCTCTGTTGAACCAAGATCCAATAACAATTGTTGAACGAATAAGAGAAGTTATTCGCCCCCAAAGAGTCACAGATTTATACACTATGGTCTAGGATTTTTCTCTACCGTAAATAACAGAGGTGTTTCTGTAATCTACTCTGAAATAGATAGCATATGTAATTTTTAAGAAGAAAAACAATCAATGGATATATGAATTAAAGAATCAAAGAATTAATCATCCCTGCATTTTCTCGCTCTGACACACTTGTGATCACAAGACATGCGTTCTTACCTAATAGGCACTCTCACCACATCTGGAACAATTGTTTAAGGAACTTACAGCCCATCCAATGGTGTGTTTAGGCGAAACAAGCCCCAGCTTCTCCAATGCTAATAAATTCAAATCTTGGGAAGCGCTCGCTTCACTATGGTACGTAGGATGCTGATAAATGTCACTTCATTTTTTGTCCAGGTAGTAAAATAATTAAGATGTCTAATGTTCACAAGGGTACAGTAGCTTGAAATAATCGATCGTTACCTCGAGTTGCAGGTAAATAACTCTGTTCAGAATTTATCTTCTTCTCACCACAGTGGTTGTTATACAATTAATGTCACATGTTTGATTATGTTAAATGTTTGATTTAGTCGCCTCCACGGGCCGACTGTAAAACTGTGATTATTGGAAAAGAACTCTGGAACTCAATGCCAGTTACAATATAAATTTCAGAAAAATAGTTCTTTTCGTCTAGTTATTCTCTGCTATACATAAACAGAAACCGCTGGTAGGTTTTGGGCTTGACCCAGATACTGTATAAAAGAAAGAGAAAAACATAAATACTCAACCCTAATATAGTATACACAATCCTACGCGTAAAAAGAATATGTTCTGTAGTAGTCATTTTTTTTAGTGATGATTAGTTGACTACTGGTGCTTATAACGCGAATGATATTTGGTTATCAGGCGATCAAACAACAGGAATCTCAACAGGGCACGTCAAAAATGCCAGTGCCAAATGAAGCATACTGGAACTCTTGAGTGAACTTTAGACACAGTTTATTGGACAATCGCGTTTGACGTACGATAAGACGGTCAGAGTATACATCCTCTGATATGGACGATTTTCATAATAATAAACGTGGCGAAAATGTTAATATATTTATCACTGTTTAGATCGGATAGTCTCATGACAGTAATATTAAATAACAGACGACAGGACATCGTAAGTAAAGCATCAATGTTCATGTATGATCAAGCAATTTATATCAGGAACTTGATTGACATCTAATATTATAACGGTCGACCTCTCAAGGGCAGACATACCCATTATAATCAAGGGTATATGATACATCCAAGAATGTCCCATCTTTAAACGGCCTCGTAAATAATATATTTGGCATATCCGAATATCCAATTTGAGGCATCAAAGTAAACAATATATATTGATAATCCTAAGTCCTGAATTTGATGACCTCTCATTCATCTGCCATAATCCAGAGGACATCTAAAATATACTTTATACGTTTGTGATATATTTCTTCCAAACGGCACGTACATGCAAATAATCGGCTGGATCCACAAACTTTACTTCAACTTTGATCCATTTCAGGACATCCTAATAGAGGGTCAATAATTCCCCATAGAATGTGCTGACTAGATTCATCTTTGCGAAACCGCAATATAAATATTTATTTTTCCTTAGCTCCAATGAATAAAACTTACTGTGAAATTCTCACGGCGATAGCTTTCATCTGGAAGGCCGTATAACAAAGACATTAACATTAGTTTACCCCCAATCTGGGGTTCGAACGAACAGACCAATGTCTGACTTCCATTCCAGCCATCTCTCCCTGAGGTCACTGCGTCATCTAATGTTTAGCAACAAAACGCAAAATACCCACGCAGAAATATGTGTGCTTCCGTGCGCGATGAATTTAATTACTAATATATTCTTACCACATTTGTTGATGCATACCCTCTTAACAGAAGTCAGACTCATGTCTACTTTACTACTGTTAAGGACCCAAAAAGGACGCAATGTTCATTTCGGTCATTTAACTTAAATTATAAACTGCAAACTTAGAGCTTGTCTTATCGTTTAAAACTCCCGTGAAATAAATTCTAGTCATTAAAAAAAATCAATCATCATGAATTAGAAATAAATACACATCTCGTCAACACTCATGATGAATCAGTGCATTTACTTAGTTAGTTAAAATGTTCTCTGACTGGTTCATTCATTCATTTATAACCCTCCACTCCCAAAGGAGCATAGGCCTTCAACAAACACATGCCAAGTCCTCCTGTCACGTGACTTCATCTCAAGTTCTTTCCAAGTTCTCCTCATCATTTTCACCTGTTTCAAGCTCTCTTCTCCATGTGCTTCTTGGTCTACCTCTGCCTCTCTTGCCCTGGGGGTTCCAGAACAAAGACTACCTTGTAATGCTATCAACAGGTTTCCTTAATGTGTGTCCTATCCATCGCCATCGTCTTCTTCTCATCTCTTGTTCCACTGGCACTTGTCTAGTTCTTGTCATCAGTTCCATGTTGGTAACCTTGTCATACCATTTTAATCCCTCTATTCTACGCAAGCACCCATTTATGAAAGTCTGTAGCTTTTTGGTTGTTGTCTTTGTTGTTCTCCATGTCTCAGAGCCATACAATAGGACTGACTTCACATTTAAGTTGAAGATTCTTATTTTCGTGTTGGATCCGATTTCTCTTGATCTCCATATATTTCCCAATGCAATGAAAACTCCTCTTGCCTTTTGTATTCTTATTTTGATATTGCTGTCTGTCCATCCAACTTTGTCTATATTACTGCCAAGATATGTGTATGATTCTACATCTCGTATTGGTGTTTCTTCAAGTTCAATCCTGTTATCATTACCTGCATTTATTCTCATTATTTTTGTCTTTTCGCACCCAATTGCTGTGACCTCTCATCGAGTATTTTCAATTTGTCCTGCATCTGATTACGGTTATAGGACAGAAGAGCCAAGTCATCAGCAAAATCCAGATCATCCAACTGCTTAGTCAGAGTCCACTGGATTCCATTTCTGTTGTGTGTTGTCGATGATCTCATAACCCAGTCTATTGCTAGTAAGAAAATAAATGGAGACAAGAGGCATCCATGTCGCACTCCTGTTCTTATCCCAAACGGTTCTGTAAGCTGTCCTTCGTGAAGAACTTTGCATGTCATGTCTTCATATGTTTCCTTTATTAAATTAATGATCTTCAGGGGAACTCCATAATGCCTCATCAATTTCCAAAGTGATTCTCTGTCTACACTGTCAAATGCCTTTTCGTAGTCCACAAATCCGATGTATAGTGGTGAATTCCATTCCAGACTTTGTTCAACTATTATTCTCAAAGTAGCTATCTGGTCTGCACATGATCTGTTTTGTCGGAAACCTGCTTGTTCATCTCTCAGTTTCTTGTCTATGGACTCTTTTAATCTCTCAAGGATAATCCTGTTTAATACTTTTCCTGGCACTGATAGTAACATTATTCCTCTATAATTTGTGCACTCTTGTAAATTTCCCTTCTTAGGCAACTTAACCAGATATCCTTCCTTCCATTCTGCTGGTATCTCTTCCTTTTCCCAGACTTTACCAAGTAATTTATATAACATCTATGTAGACGTGTTGATATCTGCTTTTATGGCCTCTGCTGGAATGCCAGCAAGTCCAGCCGCTTTTCCATCTCTTAGAAGCTTTATGGCTTTCTTTATTTCTTCCTTCGTTGGTCTTTCACCGTTAATTTGTAGCTCTTCTTCTGCTGGCTGGATGTCTGGGTGGTTTTGTGGAACTGGTCTATTGAGAAGGTCACCAAAATATTCTGTCCACCTCTTCATTTGCTCTTGTATATTGCTGAGCAGTTAGTGGAAAGGCAGAATGTTAGACGGGCCTGCGCGCCCAATTCTTTACCCTTCAAAAATAAAGTTCGTTCGTTCGTTCGTTCGTTCCATTCTTGTCTTTTATGAGGCAACTTGTTTGCTTGTATTTCCCTGTTAGCTTCTTTGTGCTGCTATACAGTTCTCTCATATTTCCTTTGGCTGCTGCATCTTCTGCCTCTCTTGCCAACTCCTCAATATACTTCCTCTTGTCCCTTTTGATACTTCTTTTTACTTCTTTGTTTGCTTCTGTGTACACTTCTTGAGCCTTGGCTTTGGAACTTCTGGTTCTGCTTGTGTTTAAATCTGCTTTCTTGTTTTTCCTGTCTTTTATCTTATTGATGGTTTCTGTTGTTATCCATGCTTTTTGTTTTCTTTCCCTTTTCCCCAGTGTTTCTTCACATGTCTCATTCCATACAGTTTTGACCTGCTGCCAATAGTCTTCTGTATTCTCTACATCTCCCAGCTGTTGGAGCTCTTGGAATTTGTTGGATACTGTGACCGCAAATTTGTCTTTTGTTTCTTGATTTCTTAGATGTCCTACATTAAATTGTTGTCTATAATTTTGCATTGTTGCATATCTCTTGAGTTTCATTTTTACTTTGGCTATCACTCTAATATCTTGGGGGCTAAGGAGATTTCTAAAATTGGATACTGGAATGTAAGAACTATGTATCAAGACGGAAAATTGGAAGAAGTAATTAAAGAAATGGATAATTATAAGTTGGACTTATTGGGTGTCAGCGAGTGTAGATGGACGGGGAAGGGCATAAAATATATTTCAGAAGAAAAAAAGCAAATTATATACTCTGGTAGTAATGATAATCGTCACACAGAGGGAGTAGCCATCCTAATGACACAGAAAGCAGCAGCATCGCTTATCAGCTGGGTACCTATCAATGAGAGGCTAATATTAGCTAGATTTCAGACACGATTTTTCAAGCTCTCAATTGTACAATGTTATGCACCAACTAACGACGCTCTTGATACCACAAAAGATGACTTCTATGAAGCACTTCTAAGTACCATCAACACAATACCCAAGCATGACATAATAGCAGTCATGGGTGATTTTAACGCCAAAGTAGGTGACAACAACGATGGAGTACAAAGATATCTCGGTACTCATGGCATAGGCTGTATGAATCAAAATGGCGAAAGACTTCTAGAACTTTGTGAAATATCAAACCTCGTTGTGGCAGACACCATCTTTCCACATAAGAATATCCACAAGATAACATGGAATTCACCTGATGGCAGAACTAAGAACCAGATAGATCACTTCTGCATAAGCGCTAAATTTCGCTCATCAGTTCAAGACGTAAGAGCATACAGAGGTGCAGAGATCGGAAGCGATCATAACCTCTGCATAGCTAAAATGAGAATTAAACTGAAGAAGTTATACCAACCGAATAAAAATAGAAGAATAGATGTACACAGACTGCAATCAAATGATATAAAGAAGGAATATAATGTCAAAATGAACAACTATTTCGATGCTTTAGGCAAAATTGACAACGATATCACCACCAAGACAATCGATACTAAATGGGAACAACTGAGAACAGCAATGACAGAAGCAGCTGTAGCGACCACCGGATACCTAGTACATAAAAAGAAAAAATGGATGAGAGAAGATACTTGGGATAAAATACAAGAAAGGAAAACAGCAAAACTTAAACTACTAGCGGCAAGTACACATAATGCAGTTGAATCTTGCAAACTAACTTATAACTTGTTAAATAAAGAAGTGAAGACAAAAACTCGAAGAGATAAAAGACATTTCATCAATGAACTGGCCGTAGAAGCTGAAAATGCTGCAAGAACTGGTAATAGTAGGTGCCTTTATCAAATTACAAAACAACTATGTCACCAGCCTACTGCTATGGAAACACCTGTTAAAGGTAAATTAGGGAATTCAATACCAACAGAAAAGAACAAATGAAGAGATGGGCTGAGCACTTCATGGAGGTGCTAAACAGACCACCACCAACAGTAACAATTGATTTTAATAATGAAACATCCACAACCACCTTGCCAATAACTTGCGATGAATTCACGCTGGACGAGATCAAACAAGCCGTTAAAAGATTTAAAAATTTTAAAGCTGCTGGAGTTGACGAAATTTCAGGGGAAATGATTAAAGCAGTTAATGACAACAACCTCTTGAGAATTTTAGATATTATAAATGAAGTATGGAGAGAAGAACAACCACCACAACAATGGAAAGACAGTATTATTGTAAAGTTACCGAAGAAAGGTGATCTATCAGACTGTAATAACTGGCGTGGTATATCTCTATTATCAGTACCTGGAAAATTATTATGTTGCATGATGTTAGAAAGACTTAAATTGCATGCTGACGAAAAGATCAGAGAAGAACAAGCGGGTTTCAGGCCGAAACGATCATGTATTGATCAAATATTCACACTAAGAACAATTATAGAAGAATCAGTGGAAAGGCAATCGCCACTTATTATCACCTTCGTCGATTTTCAAAAAGCCTTTGATAGTCTACACCGCCCATCATTGTGGAAGATACTTACAATCTATGGTTTTCCAACAAAATATGTGAATATAATCAAAGCGCTATATGACAATGCAAGATGTTGTGTTAGAACAAATAAAGGGAATACAGAATGGTTTACAGTAGAAACAGGGGTGAAACAAGGCTGTATTATGTCACCACTACTTTTTGGAATAGCTATTGATTGGGTTATGAGAAACTATACCCACAATGAACAATTGGGTATAAAATGGACAAATGGAAAATTCCTGGGGGACCTGGATTTCGCAGATGATGTAGCATTCTTAAGTTCAACACCAAGACAATCCCAAGAAGCAATAAATAATTTGTGTCATCTCTCGGTTAAAATTGGTCTCCAAATAAATGCCTCTAAAACTAAAGCTATGAACTTTTCTAACGAGACCTTTGATATCATCTTGAACGGGGAAAAACTACAGAAAGTTGAAAGTTTCAATTATTTAGGCAGTAAAATGACTCAGGATGGTGACACAACAAGAGAAATCCATACTAGAATTGCTTTGGCAGCTAGCGCCTTCAATAGATTATCTAACATTTGGAAATTACGATCATTGAATATACATACCAAGCTTCGTCTGTTTAATTCAAATGTTATCTCAGTGTTAACATACGGCTGTGAGAGTTGGAAAATAACAAAATCATTGGAGAACAAGCTGAATACATTCGAGAACAAATGTCTTAGAAAACTCATGAACATCAGTTGGAAAGAATTCAAGACTAATCGACAAATAAGAGAAGACTCTGGGCAGAAATATGTCTCCGACTATATAAGGAAAAGACGATGGTCATATATCGGTCATGTCCTACGAATGCAAAACAACAGAATACCACTACAGGCGCTCACTTGGGTTCCTGAGGGTAAGCGGAAAAAAAGAAGACCAAAAGAAACACTCAGAAGAACAATAATAAGAGAAGGAAGAACGTTGGGCCTAAATAATGTGCAAGAGCTAAGAGGAGTGGCGTCACAACGAACAACCTGGAGAGCACTGGTTTCTGCCTTATGCGCCGTGTTTGGCGCTTAAAGAATTTATTATTATTATTATTATCAGAAGGTGATGATCTGATGCCACATCTGCTCCTCTATATACCTTTACATCCTGCAATGATGATCTAAACTTTTTGTTTATGCATATATGATCAATCTGATTTTCTGTTCTATGGTCTGGTGATATCCATGTTGCCTTGTGTATTCTCTTATGTGGAAACATGCTTCCTCCTATAGCCAGTTGATTTGAAGCAAAGAAGTTTGAGAATAGTTCCCCATTTTCATTCATTATTCCTAGCCCATGATTTCCCATGACTTCTTCAAATCCGGTATTGTCTGAACCTATCTTTGCATTCATGTCACCCATCAAAATTGTGATGTCTCTTCTTTTTACTTTATCCATTCTGACTGGTTACTAGCAATTTAATTAACTTTATTTATAGCTGAATGAGGTTTTAGCTAGAAATTATAATTTATTCTGCTATCCACTGTAACACAGTAACTAGAGAATTTATAAGGACGATTAAACTAGTAAATCACTCTGCACACAATCTAGTGAAGATATAATTCGAACTAACAATTTTATCACTCGACATTACTAGTCATATATATTTACCTTCACACAAACGTCTTAGATTTTCTCCACGAGAAACTAATACTCTACTATTACGGTGATTCTAGAACTCGCGCTAGTTGTATCTCTAAAGCTGTGGCAGTACTGAATGAATGAAGTCTAAACTGCTGGGGTATAAATATCTGAAACTGACAAAGAATCAAAGGGAAAGTTGTAACTAGCAGACTCTTGCCAGATGTTGGCACCTTTGGAAAATCTACATAAATTCCATCTCATTCTGCGAATAAAACAACTTTTATCGCACCAATGCCGAAGCCAGGTCTATATTAAGATCTAGATGAAATAGAATCTACATATATTATCGCCTCACTCTCGCCATCTGCCGAAGTGGCCGTAAATGAATTATAGCGAGAGTCTTTGATATGGCGGTTCGCATCTTGTAAATTAACTTACAGCGAACGAATCCAGGCAAAGGTAATAGACAAATTGTCTCCCCTTTCCATCACCGACTGATCTCATTACGGCGATTTTTATGATCTCTGCCGAGATAATTACAGGTGAGCGGGACCAGGTCTGCTCGCAAACCTGCATCAAAGAGAATGCAATTAAATGCTACCAGCCATAAAATGCTTGCTAAATTATAAGAAAGACAGAGGTTTGAATATCAGAGGGTTAAATTCCTACAGGCGTAGGTGACAGAGAAGGTAGAAGGAAAAAATGAAGATAAAGAAAAATATATATGAAATCACTTAATCATAATCTACCACAGACGTCCCCACTTAAGATATGGAACCATTCAATGTCCACTTTATGGAAAGAGATTTCCTATATCAGTGGCGCCTGGGTGACTGTATTTTCACTTTGATCTTCCCCCTCCGTCTCTATCCAATTCTTATTCATGTCTGCTCCCAAAGTTTTCTTTCTCTGGAATGTCTTCCGTGTGCGCTTGAAAGAGTGTCGCCGCTTTTGACATTTTTGAAAAATTTCGTGTGTGTGTGCAGTGGAAATTCCCTGCCACTATCGTCATCTTCGTCAATTTTGGCGATCGGAAGGAGATGTTCGGAGGTTAGCACTGGTCTTTCCGTGTATTTCTTTATCAGGTTTACATGGAAGACCTTCTCCTCTCCTTTAATAGAGATCTGGTAGTTAGCCTTTGAGATCTTTTTCAGGACGGTAAACAGCCCTTGCCATCCGATACGTAGTTTGTTGTTCCCGCTAGGGAGTAACAACAAAAGTTTGTCTCCTGCTTGCAATTCTTTTTCTTTCGCGGCTTTCCTGTATCGGTTTACTTGTCCCAGTTTACTTAACATCATGTTGAGGTTTCAGTTGACACGTTCTACTAACCCATTTCTGGCCGGATTATAAGGCTTTATGTAGATGTGCTGGTTCCTCGGGATCTTACTGATCTCATCCATTAACAGGTTTCGGTATGGAGATCCGTTATCCGTCAACACTTGTTGAGGGAATCCCAACCGAGTACAAATCTGCACGAGGGCTTCTGCGACATGCTTGGCGTCCGCGCATGTAAGCGGTATAGCTTCTGCCCATAAATTGCATGTGTCGACTAAGGTCAGGATAAACCTGTTCCTTCTTTTAGTCCTTTCTAAGGGTCCTAAAATGTCGATCACAACCCGTTCAAATGGTGTCCCCATTACTGGCATTTCACCCATGGAAACTGGTGGTGTCCGTTGCTTGGGTGGCACACGTTGGCACTGGAAACAGGATTTCACATACCTGATAATATCAGTATTTATTCCTGGCCACCAATAATAAGTAGATATTCTCTGATTTGTGGCGTTCTGTCCCATATGTCCGCTAAAGGGAAGAGAGTGCCCCATTTCTAAGATTTGGTTTCTGTACTGTTCTGGTACTAGGAGCTGATTGTAACCATGTTCAGGCTTGCCCGTTCTGCGATAAAGTACGCCATCCTTAGCAAAAATGTCCCCGTGCTGTCTAGGGTCCTTGGCCATGGGCAGTTTCCTAAAGCAGGATGAGAAGGTAGGGTCCTTTTGTTGCGCCTCTTTAAGTTCCATAGGTAACAAATTTGGCACCGGCTCCCGTTCCTTCTTGGTTTGCCCTCTTGTAGTTACTGCTGCCACAATTGGCTCTTCCGGTTTCCCAAGAAACACATATCTACCGCCAAGTATGATTCAGTAGATCGGGTCATCCATAACAGCCGCTTTGATCACACCTCTGACAAAATCAGAGTGGATCTCAACCAATGCGATGTGAAGCGCTGTAGGTGCATCAATCTTAGAAACTCCACAAAGTTGCACGGTTTCTCCTGTCTCTTGACCGGGTTTGACCAGGTGCCTGGCGACAATGCAATCATAAGAAAGCCCCGTGTCAAATAAACAAAAAGTTGAAGAACCGTTCAAAATAACAGTACCTCGCGTTGAGGGTCTATCCCCCACAGGTTGAGAATCACTGAAATTAATTCTACCTTGCGAGACTGTTAGCAAGCATCCGATGCGTTTAGGCTCGGTGTGCTCGCTCTGATCATATGTCCCGTGCGCAGGGGTTTTATCTTTGTCACCCTGTCCTTTCTGACCGCGCTGCCATGTAGGACGGTTAAGTTGATCAGTCTGTTTGTTATTGGTGGGGTACTTGTTTTTGTAGAACTTAGATTTTTCCGGAGGGGGGTTTTGAAGTCCAGTTTCTCTGTGGTTATTTTGGTGAGAAGCACGAGAAGATTGTTCTAGATTATTCTTTCGAAAAGGCTCTTCTGTCGGTTTCCCTTTTGTGGCGGCAGTTTGGCCAGCGCATTATGATATCGCTCAGACTTTTCCAAAATGTCTTCAAGCTTTTCTGCCCCCTGCTCAGCTAAAACTATGCGGTTGTCAGCGGACAAAGTGTTCTTTATCTGCTCGCATATAACGAACTCCTCAAGCCCTTCATAGGTAGAGGCGAGCTGTGACAGCTCCAGACACTTTGACAAGTATCCCTTCAGACGAGAACTGCTGAAAAGTTTCAGAATTATCTTTTCTGCTGTTGCGAAACAGTTGCAAAAATTTTCGCGCATTCATTTCAAAGCGCCCAAGTAAAGCTTTCTTCAACAAGTCGTAGTTGTCTTGTTGGCTGCTTTCCAGTTTAGAGTAAACATCATAAGCAGAACCTTTTAGGGCCTGGGAAAGTTTCATACACCAACGCGACCTCTCTAAACCGTACAGAATGGCCATTTTCTCAAATTTTTCTAGCCACGTGTCAATTTTCTCATTAGAACAAGGGAAAGATTGTAGAGTGAAAGACATAGATGTGAGTTGAGGAGATTGAGTGTTAGAAGGATCAGTTAAGGAAGAATGAGGAGAAGACTCTCCCTTGCTGGAGGTAGAGGCAGCCCCATGGCTTTGGACTTCTAGAGCTTTGAGCGCCAACTTGTGCCGTATCTCCTTCCTCTCCTCATGCTGTCTCTCCTCCCATTCCTTCTCATGCTGTCTCTCCTTCTCTCTCTTTCCTCATGCTGCGCCCTGCGAGCTTCCATTTCTGCATCAATTTTTTTCTGTTCTAATTGACGCTCTTCTCGCTCTTTCCTCTCCGCTCTATCTTGAGCTGCCTTCTCCATATCTCTAGCTTTTGCTTCTTTCTTCTCCGCTGCTTTTTCCTTCTGCTCCGCATCATATCTGTCAAGTTCGTTCCTGACAAAAGCTTTCGCTTCCTCTCCGTCCAATCCCTCTTCCCTTGCTTCGTCTCTGAGCATATGTCTAAGCTTTGCCCTCTCGGCCATAGTCAATAGCTGACTGAGACTTACACGAGAAAGAAGTAAGAAAAAGGAAAAGATACACTGGTTCCTTACCACTTACGAGAAATGCAAACAAAATAAATATTCTATTTAACTGGGATACTTCCTCCTAATTTGATATCTAACTAGCGCTGCTATTAATGGCTCTAAAGCCTCTAAATGCAAGCGACTATGCAAATTAAATGGTAGTTAAGATTAATCACTAACAAAAATAAGTTGCTACAGTGGAAACAAAACAAGTATTGCAAAAATTTAAGGAGAAAAAATTTCCCTTAATTTTAAATCCACTACAAGTTCACCCCTGAAGTCAGATCGGGTAAGGGAGACAATTAACTGGACGAGAAAAAAAAAGTCCGAACGCACTCCTTAACGTAGTTCAGTGTAAGTAAATAAATTAAGGGGCTGTTGTAAAACTGGTAAGGAATATAAGTATTAAAACCAATAAAACGGTATTTGATCAGTTTCACAAATAACGGTTCACAAGAAACTGATCAAATACCGTTTTATTGGTTTTAATACTTAACTTAGTTCAAAACACCTTCTGCTTCAAAACCCTGTGATTGTTACGCAATCACAAACTCTACCAGCGGTTAAGTTTTACAAAATCAATACATACCATACTCTGACAAAAAATCAACCTGTAAATCCAATGATAATACTAAATAACGCTGTGGAAAAATCAATAGATATTATAGTGTGGTCAGCAAGCCAATAAACAGATATTTTATTTGTTTAAAATAAAAAACCAATTAGGGGATAATTTTGTCTAGGGGATAATATTTTTAAAGATACTAAAACTCACGAGACATCACACTCTTACTCTATTTCAGAATAAAGAAAATTAATCATACAGACGAGCTGATATTTGTCGTCTCGTCTTCCCATTCTCAGTTCAAAAATCCTTTGGACGAGAACCCATTTGTCGTAGATTAGTGATAGGGGAATTAAGACATAGGTTTGTCCCTTCTGAATAGAAATAGAACAGGAGATAGCTCAGTGGGAGATAATATAAGAAATAGATTTTCCACGAGTGAGATGGTGGAAACTAGGTAATTCGGTCCCTGAGACTCGAGGAGATCCTCTCGCTCAGCCTATCTCTACAACAGAAAGTATTTGTCAGATACTCAGTTATATAGATGTACTATATATCAACCACTCACCAACACACTCACATAAGTGACGACAGTTTGACATACCAACGTGAAAACTATAACAATAGAATATAGATATTTTTGGACGAGCTGACCGATACATTTGAATAAGTTTATGTAAATTTTATTTATCAAACGAAATTTCTACAACACAGTAAATAAATTTAGACTCTCAAATCAATACACAAATAAACAAAGGTTACGGAATCAATAACAGAGTTGACCCATAGGTGTAATCCTTTCCCCCTCTGTTGAACCAAGATCCCGTTATAAGAGAAGTTATTCGCCCCCAAAGAGTCACAGATTTATACACTATGGTCTAGGATTTCTCTCTACCGTAAATAACAGAGGTGTTTCTGTAATATGCTCTGAAATAGATAGCTTATGTAATCTTTAAGAAGAAAAACAATCAATGGATATATGGATTATAGAATCAAAGATTTAATCATCCATGCATTTTCTCGCTCTGACACACTCACAAGACATGCGTTCTTACCTAATAGGCACTCTCACCACATCTGGAACAATTGTTTAAGGAACTTACAGCCCATCCAATGGTGTGTTTAGGCGAAACAAGCCCCAGCTTCTCCAATGCTAATAAATTCAATTCAAATCTTAGAAAGCGCTCGCTTCACTATGGTACGTAGGATGCTGATAAATGTCACTTCAATTTTTGTCCAGGTAGTAAAATAATTAAGATGTCTTATGTTCACAAGGATACAGTAGCTTGAAATAATCGATCGTTACCTCGAGTTGCAGGTAAATAACTCTGTTCAGGATTTATCTTCTTCTCACCACAGTGGTTGTTATACAATTAATGTCACAAGTTTGATTATGTTAAATGTTTGATTTAGTCGCCTCCACGGGCCGACTGTAAAACTGTAATTATTGGAAAAGAACTCTGGAAATCAATGCCAGTTACAATATAAATTTCAGAAAAATACTTCTTTTCGTCTAGTTATTCTCTGCTATACATAAACAGAAACCGCTGGTAGGTTTTGGGCTTGACCCAGATACTGTATAAAAGGAAGAGAAAAACATAAATACTCAACCCTAATATTGTATACACAATCCTACGCGTAAATAGAATATGTTCACTTCGGTCATTTAACTTAAATTATAAACTGCAAACTTAGAGCTTGTCTTATCGTTTAAAACTCCCGTGAAATAAATTCTAGTCATTAAAAAAAAATCAGTCATCATGAATTAGAAATAAATATATATCTCGTCAACACTCATGATGAATCAGTGCATTTACTTAGTTAGTTAAAATGTTCTCTGACTGGTTACTAGCAATTTAATTAAATTTATTTATAGCTGAATGAGTTTTTAACTAGAAATTATAATTTATTCTGCTATCCACGGTAACACAGTAACTTGAGAATTTATAAGGACGATTAAACTAGTAAATCACTCTGCACACAATCTAGTGAAGATATAATTCGAACTAACAATTCTATTACTCGACATTACTAGTCATATATATATTTACCTTCACACAAACTTCTAAGATTTTCTCCACGAGAAACTAAGACTCTACTATTACAGTGATTCTAGAACTCGCGCTAGTTGTATCTCTAAAGCTGTGGCAGTACTGAATGAATGAAGTCTAAACTGCTGGGGTATAAATATCTGAAACTGGCAAAGAATCAAAGGGAAAGTTGTAACTAGCAGACTCTTGCCAGATGTTGGCACCTTTGGAAAATCTACATAAATTCCATCTCATTCTGCGAATAAAACAACTTTTATCGCACCAATGCCGAAGCCAGGTCTATATTAAGATCTAGATGAAATAGAATCTACATATATTATCGCCTCACTCTCGCCATCTGCCGAAGTGGTCGTAAATGAATTATAGCGAGAGTCTTTGATATGGCGGTTCGCATCTTGTAAATTAACTTACAGCGAACGAATCCAGGCAAAGGTAATATACAAATTGCCTCCCCTCTCCATCACCGACTGATCTCATTACGGCGATTTTTATGATCGCTGCCGAGATAATTACAGGTGAGCGGGACCAGGTCTGCTCGCTAACCTGCATCAAAGAGAATGCAATTAAATGCTACCAGCCATAAACTGCTTGCTAAATTATAAGAAAAACAGAGGTTTGAATATCGGAAGGTTAAATTCCTTTAGGCGTATGTGATAGAGAAGGTAGAAGAAAAAATGAAGATAAAGAAAAAGATATATGAAATCACTTAATCATAATCTACCACAGGTATCAATATCTTTTTTGATGGCTTCTGCTGGAATGCCATCTGGACAAGTTGCTTTTCAATCTTTCAGAAGCTTTATGGCTTTCTTTATTTTTTCTCTACTTGGTCATTCACATCTATTTGTAGCTCCCTTCTGCTGACTGGATGTCTGGGGGATTAGTTGGAGCTGGTCTATTGAGAAGTTCCTCAAAATGTTCTGTCCATCTCTGCATTTGTTCTTGTATATTACTAAGCAATTTTCCATTCGTATCTTTTATTAGGCCATTTGCTTGCTTATATTTCCATGTTAGCTTCTTTGTGTTGTTTTACAGGTCCCTCATATTTCCTTTGGCTGCAGCTTCCTCTGCTTCCCTAGCCAGCTCTTCAATATACTTCCTCTTGTCTCTTTTGATGTTTCTTCTGACTTCTTTGTGTGCTTCTATGTACACTTCACGAGCCTTGGCTTTGGAGCTTCTGGTTTTGCTTCTGTTCGAACCTGCTTTCTTGTTTTTCCTGTCTTCTATCTTGGTAATGATTTCCGTTGCTTTCCAAGCTTTGTGCTGATGATCTCTTTTTCTCAGTACTTCTTCACATGTCTCGTTCCATATATTTTTTACTTGTTGCCAATGGTCTTCCGTATCTGCTTCATCTTCCAGCTGTTGGAGTACTTGGTATTTGTTGGATACTGTGATTGATACTTTTTTACTAATTTCTTAGATATCCCACATTTTACTGTTGTCTATAGCAGCGGTTTTCAACCGTTTTGAGTCCATGGCTCTTCTGACCAACTACAATCTTTCTGCGGCTCCTCTGTGGGATAACTGGTAAAAACTCTAGCGATGTTTCGACATTTAGCCTAACTTTTTTTTGCAGGAGAGCTTTGGAAAGGCTTTTAAACAATGTAATTTTTCAATGTAATTTTTAAAAAAAAATGCAATTAGACAATCTGTGAAAAAATTACACGTAAAAGAAAAAATATTCACATAGTGCACTTTAAAAACCCTTACTATAAAAAAGAAAACAGCACAGATAAATAAAACAGCACAGACACTTAGTGTCTCAGACCTAATGGTCTTTTATATTTGGACATGCGCCCTAATATAACCGACTAGGTTGAACGGGACGCGCCTCGCTAAAACGAGGCAAAAATTTATTAAATAAAAGCACAGATAAAATAGTTTCTTTCTAACATTTTAAATTTTTGTCTGAAAATCATTCACTGATATACTGCACTCATGATTCAATCTCCATAACAAAAAACGTGTACAGTAAAACTAAAAATAAAATATGATGAAGAAAGTACCAGTCACCTCAGTGTGAAACTTGAGCTTGCTTGTTGTTACACAGCTTGTCACATTTGGCACCATTTGAGATACAGCTACCCTCATTTCCTTCTCCACATCAAGTCTTGATCTGAACTTGGTTTTCATGACAGCCACTGCTGAAAATCCAGCCTCGCAGAGATAGAAGGTTGCAAAAGGAATTAATATCTTCAGTGCTGTCTTGCTCAAGTTTGGGAACTCCTGATTTACTGAATACCAAAATTTTGGCAATGCCATGAATGGAAACTTTGCTTGTAGTGAAGAGTCTGATGAAAGTTATATCAGTTCTTCCTCTTCTGCAGTACTGAAGTCCGAAGGAGCATCACTACAAAAGGGATTTTGAACCCACTGAAACCTGCCACAGTTTTCAGGAAAGTTTATTTCAAAATGAACACCGAGTTGAGATAAGAGTACTTGAATTGCACAAGTCTGGAAAACAGGGACAACACCAACAGAGTGGGGAAAAGGAATAATTGTCAAATTGCCCAAGAAGGGAGATCTTGCCGACTGCAATAATTGGAGAGGAATAACTCTTCTCTCAGTTCCCAGCAAAATACTAGGCAGGATAATTATACAGAGAATCTCAAAAGCAGTAGACCACAAACTGAGGAAAGAACAAGCAGGATTTAGAAAGAACAGAAGATGTGTAGATCATATATTTACCCTCAGGAACATTATAGAGCAGTGCTCAGAATGGCAAAGACAGTTGTACATTAATTTTGTTGATTTTGAAAAGGCTTTTGACAGTATACATAGGGACAGTTTATGGAAAATACTGAGGGCTTATGGAATTCCAAGCTGCATAGTGTCAATCATAAAAAGCCTTTATGCCAACTTTACATGCAGCATTGGGCAGAGCAACCTAACTTTTGAAGTGAAGACAGGAGTACGACAGGGATGCCCCTTATCAACCACTCTATTTTTAACAGTCATAGACTGGGTAATGCGCCAGACAACAGAGGGCAATCCAAGAGGAATAAGATGGACTACATTTTCTACATTGGAAGATCTGGAATATGCAGATGACATTGCACTGCTAGCACATTCACATCAACACATCCAGGAAAAAACGGATAGACTTAATAAGTATAGCCAGCAAGTGGGCTTGAACATCAACCTAAAGAAGACAGAGGTCATGACGCTCAATGTGAGCAACCCTGAGCCCATATCAGTAAGGAATCAGCAACTGAAACAGACAGATGCCTTCACATACCTAGGATGCATAGTAACACCAGACGGCGGAGCAAGCAAAGACATCAACAACAGAATGAACAAAGCAAGAACAGACTTTTTTAGTCTAAACAACATCTGGAAGTCCTCTCAGTACAGCACAAGCACAAAATTAGGATTATATCAGAGCTGTGTGCTTTCTGTGCTTCTCTATGGCGCGGAGAGCTGGAGAGTTACAGAGAAGGAAATGTCGAAATTGTCCTCTTTTCACACAACATGCCTAAGAAAAATTCTCCGAATCTTTTGGCCGAATATCATCACCAACCAAGATCTGCTTACTCGGAGCAAGCAAGAGGACATGCACACCATCATAGCTGGCAGACGCTGGAACTGGGTTGGCCATGTCCTCAGAAGAGACCCCGATGCCATCACAAGAACAGCTATGCTATGGACCCCAGAAGGAAAACTAAAGAGAGGCCGACCAAAAACAACCGGAGGACTGTGGAGGCTGAGATGCAAAGAATGAACCAGAGTTGGGGCACTGTACGAAGGATGGCCGCCGACCGAGCAAAGTGGAATCAATTTGTTGTTGCCCTACAAGACGCCACCAGGCGTAATGGCCACTGACTGCTTTGACGGTCGGCGGCTAAGGATCAAAGAAGAAGAAGAAGAAGAAGAATTATAGAAACAATATCTGCACTAAAATCTATTTCATTGTCTGTAATGAACTGCTGCAAACCGGAGAAGTAGTCCATTTCTCATCCGTCACTGATTTTTCTCTTCCAAAGAAGAAGCTTGTGGACGCTTTTCATTGTTCACAAGAGTGCACGTGAAACCAAAATCTAAGTAACATTCACCGTATTTTCTATACTTACGTTTCCTTTCCTCATTACCACTTTCCTTGTCATCCTCAACAAGTTCTCGCCTTTTACTAACACTTGCCAAATTAAAACATCTTTCCATAGTTTATATCAAACTCTCAACACAATCAAAAACGGTTGAAAACAGAAAATCACAGTGTTACCTACTATGGTCGCGCGAGGAGAATGCGCGGAAAGTTGATAGGCGGGTCGGGGGAACGGGACTTCAAAGGCTGGCCAACATCAAAAGTGAATTTTCTCCGGGGTCACACAGGTTGAGAAACACCAAAAATGAAATTTCCCACGGCACTGTGTTTTCTTTACAGCTAAATATGAAAAAAATACCACGCCCACTCACGGCGTCCATGACCTTCAGTCATGGCGCCCCAGGGCGTCGCGGCGCACAGGTTGAAAACCGCTGGTCTATAGCTATATACTGTTGTAAATTTCTTGAGTTTTAATTTTGTTTTAGCCAACAGAAGATGGTGGTCTGATACCACATCTGCTCCTCTACATACTTTTACATCATGCAATGATGACCTAAACTGTGGTCTGGTCATATCCATGTTACTTTATGTATTCTTTCATGTGGAAATATGCTTCCTCCTATAGATAGTTGATTTGAAGCATATAAGTTAGCTAATAGTTCCCCATTCTCGTTCATCACACCTAATCCATGCTTTCCAATGATTTCTTCAAAGCCGGTGTAGTTTGTTCCTATTTTCGCGTTTAGGTCCCCCATCAAAATTGTAATGTCCTTTCTTTTCTTTTTGTTCAAGACATTTTGTAGTCTTGTGTAAAAGTCTGCATAGAGGTGAAAATGATGAGGAAAACATGGAAAGAACTTGAGCGGATGGCACAGGACAGGAAGTCTTGACATGTATTTGTTGAAGGCCGATGCTCCTCGGGGAGCTAACAGCGTGTTGCCATCGAGATCCATGACTCCTTATCCCTTTTTCTTTGTTTCGGTAATAGCCAGGATTTCTAATTTCTTTTTTACACTGAGTGGTATCTTAGACTTTCTCGTATTGTCTAATCCATGTGACCATGTTTCATTTTCTCTCATGACGTCTTTCTCCTTTTGTGCTGGCCCCAAGTGTGACGCTACAGTATCTATATCTGTTTGTGTACCAACGCTGACCCTGTCTCTCTGTATGTTTTCCTGTTTCTGGACTGTTGTCCTAACCTGACTTGTCCATGGTCTATTTTATTACCTTCTTCCTTTATTGTGACATGTTGCTGGCACGATCCTATTATTTTTCTCCACACTCCTAGCGGTTCTACCTTCATTTCCCAACCATTCTGTGTTCTTATCTGGCCCTTCTGTTGGTTTGCTATGTTGATGTTATTTATTTCTATGGACTTCCCTTTTCTAACTTCTGCCACAAAATTCCTGACCGCCATTCTTATTCTTCTTTTATTAAGTGTGTTCCAGTGTGCCCGTCCGACAGCTGTTTCTAGGATTTTGTTTTTGTCATTATTTTTTCTATCACAAGTGTGACAATGTTCTTTCCCTTTCGTATCGTAAGATTTATACTCTGATTGAAGATCTCTTTCATTGAGTAATGTGTCTAGTCGCCTTCTCATAAAATCAGTGACCAGACAAGCAGACGAAAAAATCGCAATTTTAACTTTCTCAAATTCATCTGCATTTATTGACATTGCATATTTGTCAATGTCTGTAAGCCACTTACGGCATGCGTGTGGGTCACCTGAAAATAAGTCTACATTACCTTTTATGTTTGCGTATTTAGCACTGTTGTTTACCTTGGCTAATGTGTCATAAAAATCGTCGGATTTTTACGAGGCTAGAGTTGCTGTCTTGCATGTTATACTGTGTCTGTTCGGCCTGTGCCATCATAAAATCTGAAAAATAGTTACTTTTTTCTACTGCTAACTAATCAAGTACAATCAAAAGAACAAAAATAATATATATATCAAACTGTCTTGTACCTGCAACCAAAAGAAATTTATTATTAGTTGTTGGGGGGAGGGTGGGCGCTGAAAAAAAAAAACGATTCTGTTACACGGATTATATGCACCTAATGTTAATACACAACTGTGTTGTCATTGTTTACTATTAATTTCTATTATCGTAGTGTTTATGCTTTTACACCGTATTATTTATATCAACGTTTTCGCACTTCGGCCGCTAAAATGGTACCTACAGTATCTATACCTTAAGTAACTGTGTTGATTCTTCGTTGGAGCGCTCTTGTTTTCTAATGTCCACTTGTAACACGTAGATTTGCTACACCTTCCTAGCCGCTGTGCTCCAGGTACTTTTGTACTACACAGTACGTTACAGGAGTTCACACGTATTCTTGCTTGACCGGTGACCACGTACAGCTGTAATGACCTTTTCTCGGACAGGTGGTTGGAGAGAAAAAAAATGTTTCGTCGCCTTGCTTGTGATTCGGTCTGGTGATTCTCGATGTCAACACGTTGAGCTGTCCACAATGTTGGTACTCGAAGTTGTTCTGTTTCTTGCTGCTGTGTTTTTTGTTGACGTTATTTTCTTTCTTGCTTCTCTGTTTATTGTCGATCTGGTGATTCTCGATGTCAACACTTCGAGTTGTCCACAATGTTGCTACTCGAAGTTGTTCTGTTTCTTGCTTCTGTATCTATTGTTGAGATTTTGTTTCTTGCTGCTTTGTTTGCTGTTGACGTTGTTCTGTCTCTTGTTTCTGCGTCTGCTGTGATGAGTCGTCCCCGTACTGGAAGGTTTGAAGGAAAACAATTTGTTTCCGAGCTGGTGTTACAGGACAACGAATGTTGTACCCGCTTTGTCTTTTCGACCCCCTCTCGTGCAGGAAGGTGTGAAGAAAAAAATAATCTGGATTTGATTTCTGAGCTGGCGTTTCTGGTTGACTGGTTCCCAACCTGTCAACTTCTTCTGTTTACACTTTCACTGTTTGTACTCTGATTCTGTTTTTCATATGTTATCGAAATGTAAATATGAATTCTGTTTGGGATGTACCCTGCCGTCTGTAGTTAGTGAGGTCTGTCACAGGTCCGAAAACGTATTATGGTATCTTCTGTCTGTGTTATTCTGTATTATCAGGGCTATCTGTCGTTCGTGGTTGTTGAAATCTGTCACAGCGTCAAAGCGTATCTGTGTCTTCTGCCTGAAGCGAGGAGAGATGACAGCATAAAGCATAGTTGTTGAACTCCTGTTTAGAAACAATGTGTGTGTGCTGCTAGAGGTTGGTTACGGCACCAAAAATGATGTGGCGCACCTTGCCTTGGAGGTAGCGATCAGCTGATGAATGATTGATGTCAATGCTGCCTGAGGTTGGTCACGGCACCAATTCGTATGATGTGTGACATGTGTCGACATCAGGTTTCCACAGCACATCATGACATAGTCAACTTGAAATAGTTTTTATTTACATATGAGAGGATCATTGCTGTCTGCTCTGACCTCCACATCTGGTCCATCACAGAATATACAATGTGTGTTCTTTCTCAATATTTATTCCTTCCCTCACTCTCTTTCTCGTTCTTTATACCTCATGACCTTTTACCATCAATGATCACTCAGGTGCTATAGTCTCTACTTCTGTTCTTTCTTCCTAACAGTTTTCTACTTTATTGTTACATATCATCTCAGTGTTCAGGTTATATTGATGGAACCCGACCTCGCCGGGGTTGTTACTTTCCCTTTTATCACTGAAGAATAGGACTATTGTATGTCTATGTATTAGAATTCACTCTACATACCTTTTCCCTTTCTGAATAAAATCTAACTCACACCGTTTCTCCTTCTAGACAAGAATTCTCACTATTCAATATTTCGGGTTAATCATTACCCAAACTACTTCTTGTCCGTGAAATATTCATCACCCAAACTACTTGCGTACTGCCTTCAACATGGCCACTCGCGTAAGTGCCATCTGCACACTCTACCTCACACCTCTGGACTGCTACTGAGAAAAACGTGCTTCACTGGATTATAGTTCGCCCCTTTCATGCGCATTATTGTTCGCGCATTCCCTTTTTGTACTCTATCTGAATCTTCCCATATCTGATTCTCATGATTCGTTCCCTTACTGCCACAGTGCATTGAAGTAAAATATTGTTTAATTAATCATTTTTACAAAAAAATCTTCCATTACGTGTTGTGTCCCAGCATGAGACAGCGCCCAATCTTTACCCTACCTAGCTAAAAGATTTGCATTCCCCCCCCCCCCCCCCCCAACATACTAAAAACATTTTCAGCCTTCATACCAGGTTTTATTAACCTGTAGTTCACGGAACCCTTAGGGAGTCGATACGTGGATTCTTGGGGAAGAGTGTACCTAACCCCAAATCTCATCTCATCTCATAATCGGAACCTCTTCTACCCCGTGAAACGAGGTGTAGAGGGGGCCCAAGTGCACAAGGCCCATGGGCAGGACATGTAATCGAAGTGACTTGGCAAACAGGTGATTAGCCCATTGTGCCCCAAATACTGAATCTTATTTTTACCAAAATTTTTATATGTTAAGTGTCTGAACATAATTTTGGCATAGTTATTTCTTTTTTAATTGTAAGTTGCTGAATAATAATATCAGCTAGAAATTGTGGCATAATTTTATTTATTATTTGAAAAAAAAAAACTATGTATCTGTTCATCCTGTTGCTATATCATATATGATTCAGTATATTTATGACTGATTGGTAATCCTTGCAGACGTTTTGTGTGTATTAAACTTAAAAAGACACACACTGATTGCCTTGAGTTATTTTTGTGTGTGACTTGTATGGTTTTTCTATTGGAGTCTTCAATTACACTGAAAAACAACATTTTTCTTTCTTATGTAAGAATAAGTGTTCTTAGGTCAGTTTCTTGCGCTGATTTCAAATTTGAAATCCGTTTATCTCTATCACATCGGGTTCTTAAGATATTTGTGAATAAATATATTTTTGGGAAACCGTTATTTGCTTCGTTTCATTTTTACTACATAACTTATTAAAAATTAACAAAATGCAAAATAATTCTACTTTTTATACTGCTAAAAGATGCATGACATATGTTACGCTATTTTTCAAATAGTTACTGTATTTTGAAATAATTCTGAGCGAAATATGGCTTCTAGAAGTTGTAGAAATTCGGCTGATCTGTTCCGTTACGTGTGCGGATATTTTACCGATCGTGTTCACCAGAAAAACTTTACACCATTAAAGAAAGCATATGAACTTTATTTCGATTCGAAAGTTGATGATGCAAATAAATCTTGGAAGCCAAATGCAGTTTGTTCGACTTGTGCAAATACATTGGCAGGTTGGTTACGAAAATCACCGAAGCATAAGTCGATGCCTTTTGGAGTGCCAGTAATATGGCGTGAACCGACAAATCACGCTACCGATTGTTACTTCTGCTTGACAAATATCTATGGTTTCACTTTTAAAACTAGAAAGTCTGTGGTTTATCCAAATATTGAATCGGTTTCGAAACCAGTGCCTCATGATCCAATCACGTGTCCGATCCCAGTTCCACCAGAACAATATCCGTTGGACGTGAATGAACCATCAGAAAGGGATAGTTTACCTGCTTTAGAAACTAATTCTAACTCGGATTATATACCGGTGAATGATGGTGTTCACTTAATTAACCATTGAGAACTTTCAGATCTAATACGTGATCTCGCTCTTACCAAAGGACAAGCGGAATTACTCGGTTCGCGACTCAAAGAATGGAATCTTTTAGCGCCCAATACTTCGATATCTAAATTTCGTCATAGACACAGAGAACTTGTTCAATACTTTGAGATGGATGATGACATTTGCTATTGCAAAGATGTAACAGGTCTAATGGTGCACCTCGGTCATGAGCACATAGTCAACGAATGGCGACTTTTCATCGACTCTTCCAAGACT
Organism: Oreohelix idahoensis; assembly: GCA_024509875.1. NCBI lineage: Eukaryota > Metazoa > Mollusca > Gastropoda > Stylommatophora > Oreohelicidae > Oreohelix > Oreohelix idahoensis. The sequence goes on from JAMPIV010018170.1 coordinate 163,217, forward strand.
AGTCTAAAAGCCGTGTTATTGCATAACGGAAATTTATTTTCATCAATTCCAGTCGTCTACTCTGTTCATATGAAAGAAACTTATGACAATATGGCTATACTTTTGGCAAAAATAAAGTACAATGACTACCAATGGCGGATTTGTGGAGACCTAAAGGTCATTGCAATTCTCACGGGCATGCAGACTGAGTATACTAAATTTTGTTGCTTCCTATGTGAATGGGACAGTCGCAACAGACAGGAACATTATGCAAGAAAGGTGTGGCCTATCAGGGATCGTATGCAGCTCGGGCATAAAAATGTAATACACGAGCCATTAGTTAACAAAGACAGCATCATTTTACCACCGTTACATATAAAGTTGGGGCTCATGTAGAATTTCGTAAAAGCGTTAGATAAAACGAGCAAAGCTTTCACTTTTCTTCGAGAAAAGTTTCCGCAAGTTAGCGATGCAAAGATAAAGGAAGGTATCTTTGTAGGACCTCAGATTAGGAAAGTTATTGCAGACAAACAATTCGAGAACTTGTTACATGGTAGTGAACTTCGCGCATGGATGGCATTCAAATCGATCGTCGATAACTTTCTGGGAAATCACAAATCTGTCGACTATGTGCATATTGTTAAGCAGTGCATAGATGCATACAGAATTATGGGCTGTAACACGTCCCACAAAATCCATTTGCTCGAATCGCATCTTGACTTTTTCCCTGACAACCTTGGCGAAGTCAGCGATGAACATGGAGAACGATTCCATCAAGATATCGCCGTAATGGAGTCACGTTATCAAGGACGGTGGAGTGTGACCATGCTTGCCGATTATTGTTGGATGCTTCATCGCTACGTACCACATGCCATTCACCGACGAAAGTCGACTGCAAAGAAATTCAAGCCTACATAACTGTTATACTTCTTGTACGAATGATGTTGTAATACTCTATGCGTTGTTAAAAAACTTCAATTGCGTATTTCTAGAGATCCCGACCTGATAGAGAAAAACGGTTTGCAGATTTAAAAACAGCGCATTAAAATTGACCAGAAAAACATAGAAATGTTAGAGAAAGAAAAAAAATTTTTTTTTTGTTAGCCAGTGTTATTTTCACGTGATGGACTCTGCCAAAAGCCTTCTTAGCCAATGAAGCACATGTACGTACTTTTTTGGACTTTAAATATATTTATTCAAGTATATATTGAACTAATTGCAAAGGAATATAGCTCAGTTGGTGAAGTGCAAAGCTGTATTAAATATATGATAGACATTCTTAACCAGCGCTTGTATCAAGAATTTGTGCCCTAAAAGATTCCGAACATGCTAGTTGAACAACGAAGAGGCGGACTTGATTGTCTGTGTGCCAAGTGTCATGAAGATAATGCATGTACATCAGTTGTTTAGATTAGAAGACTTAGCGATGGCGATGAAACCATTAGAAGATGTCACATATTTTTCATGCATGCCTTTACATGAAGTACCAACGTGTGCAGATGTGCGAGCTTCTATTAAAGGCAATATTTAATTGATAACGATGTTGCATTTGACGATGCAAGTGCTCTGATCAATTTTAAAATGATTTTAAAATATACATTTGTCACAGGTTGCCTCCTCTTTGCTCTGCAGTGATGGTCCATCAATGACCAAAACCTAGAATATCTAATGTGAGTCTTCAATGGTATCTACCTTTGCACAAGATTACTCTTGGCAAAGATACAGATAGAAGGATGATGATACTTCTACCTTGAGGGAGTATTCACAAGATATTCAAAAATCGATTACAATGCTTAGCACAGTTCACTTGTTATGTGCCCGACAACTTTTGTGAAGAGATATACTGTATGATTTAGCTCATTCAAGCCCCCAACTGATTTAAGTCAGTGAAATATTAATTTAGTAGCTCTGTTTTAAGTGTATTTAAGGTGACTGAGACATACGGGTGCAGTACACGCAAAAGGGTTAAATCAACTATAAATGTGTGTATATACAAATAACAACTTTAATAATCAATTATATTTAACGGTGTAAAATGAATAATTCTTTTTAAGAAAAGGTTATCATCACATGGTGATGTTATTGATATTGAGGGAATTTTCTGAAAGTTCACTTGGCAGCTTTTAAGTTTGTACTTAGCTGCCAGTACGTTTGTTGGTTTCTACTCCAGCCGATGTTTGGTTCTTTGCAGGTTATGGACTGATTCACTCACGTCACTGGTCAAGTCTGGAGGTTGTGACACGTTCCAAGAAATATCAGTGAATAATAACGAAGCTGGTCCAGCGTCTTCAAGACCCGTCTGATGATGGTGTCTAGCGTTGACAGCAGGCCACTTATACCACACGCTTTGTTCCAGAGATAGCACCCTCAACTGGTACCACCGACCTAAAATCTTTTTAGGAATACTGACTCCTGGCTCAGAAAAATAGTTAAGGCAACTTGTTTAAGATGCGTCTTACACGCGGTCTGGGGTATTACTTTACACTAGGCTCCCACTCTGACTTTGTGCTCAGATTTCTAGGATTCCGGCTTTCCGTGTTAATGTAGGTAGAGTTTTCCTGGGATATAAGTCTACAAGATGATCAAACAAAGTCCGTTCCGATAAATGGAATACTCATCCTATTCCTTATTCTGGCTAGCTGGCTGTCTTCTTGACGAGGTGAATTTCACAGTGCTCTAAACCGGCGAAAGTGTCAGATTGTATTGCAACTTTCGTCCCACGCACGTGGTTGCTACAATCTGACCAGGCCCTAATCAGAAGTGTTGTTTATAACACCTAGAATTGTCCAGCCAATTCATTCAATCATGCGTGTTATGATAACTTTCCTCATGGAATTTTCCGTGTGACTCATATGTTTGTGAAATTCAAACGGTCACTCTCCATAATAGGTAGTGTGATTTTCCGTCTAGGATTATCACATTTACAACTCACAACTTCCTGAATTTATTACTGATGACGGAAGCTATTACAACATTCCGTCTTTCAGGTGCGTGTCTACAATATGTCACCACACGGATAATTTACTGCCCTGTACCTATGCAAACAAATATTCATCGTGTGACCATCTGGGTTGTCTTCTCTCCACGAGAGAAATTAGGAAATCACAATAGCCAAATCAGCGATAAGCAACTTGCGGGGCGATCTACGAGATAATCCGGCGCGCCCATGTTTGGTACACGAGAATTTAACCAACATGACTGTCGGTCAATATTGCATCACCTGTCTACTCCATCCGCCGGCATGATCAGGTTGACAGACATGACGAATTATTACAGGAAGAAGTGTAAACAATGACTCGAAAATACCAAATATTGTCCAGGGGTAGGAAAATAGAACGTGAAGAGCACAAAATGAATTACAGGATGGCACAATAAATTAAAAGTTTCGAGGTCATTCTGTGACAACACTTCAAATGATATTTTATTTCAACTTATTTGTAACCTTTATAAAACTAGAACTATCTCTAATCATCACAATCTTGCATTAATAAGTCCTCTTTTTTGCCGCCAAAATGTAGGAAAATGTACTCTTTGTGTGAAATAGGAGATGGTCCCCCTAAGTTAAAGATTATAATAATTATTCTATATTGTAAGATTATAAGATTAATATAAGTCGTCCACTAGGGAGCTGTGAACTATTGCGAATAAAAGTAGACTATGGGCATTGGGGTTACAATTGATTTGTTTCCGACATCACTTTTGAAAGAAGCGAGCCTCACTCGTGTTTGTTGTGTGTGACGTCAGTCAGATTTATGTAAATCGTCCTTCACCTATCGTCACACAACGTCACACAATTTTGAACCTCTCTCTGTCTCTATGTGTCTCTCACTCTTCCTCTCTCTCTTACTCACTGCGTGACGTCATATGTAGACGACCCCCATTGTATAACTTGTTTGGCTATAAATGCTGCAGTATTCGTGCAGATATCATTTCTGCTTACCTTTTTGGTATTTTTATCGCAGAACGGCATCTGTCCCGTGACCATGATAAATATTACGCAGCCAAGACTCCATATATCATTTTGCAAGGGCTTGTATGGCGTTCCTCTTAGCAGTTCAGGGGATGCATATGCAGCACTGCCGCAATACGTGCTGAAAATATAAATTCCTGTTGCAATGTCACTAGCGAACTTTCAGGTTCTTTAAGTAACGTAACATTTTAATTGTTGCGGCTGTGATCCGCATGTAGTATTTAATGATGGGCAAGCGCGTCCTTCATTCTGCCATCACTAACTGAGCATATTAGGTCTTGTCATTTTGATCATATTTAGATACGTTTAAGGAAAGTTTTACAAGTTAATATTGTCCTGGTATCGTCAGTGTTGACTGCTCAAAAGCTCTGGATGCTAGCAGTTGATCAATGACAAATGATCGTAATGTTAACCGAATCTTTCTTACGCGCTACGCACGTATGGAAATGTTTTCCTGTTTAAGCTTGGATACCGAATGTCTTTCCAAAGTCGGGAAGAGACAATAGGGATGCATTGATCAGATCCAACCAGCTGTCATCTTCACATTAAAAGTCGGCTATCGTGGATCTTTAAAGTCCTCTGTCTCTGGGTACACTCTGGCAGATCCCTCTCCCCCTAGCTGCGTGACGTCATATGTGGACGACCACTAAGATTACCCAGTAACCCCAATGAGAACAAAACTAAGGCAGTAAGATCTAGCGGGCATTATTCACAATATATAGTCATGAAAAGAGGTGATACACAAGTGTGCTCATTTAATATCTATGCAGACAAACACATTTTCAGATACAAGAAATGCCAGGACTAAACTAAGGTGGAAGATCAATAAACAGAGCTGTGAAGACGATACAGGTTTGTTAGCTGAAAGTTAACAGGAATCGCAAGAGCTAGTGAAACAAGTAAATAGCATAAGTGACAAATATGGACTGAACATTAACACTGAGAAAACAAAAAAGCTATAATAATTAGCAAAGCAAACGACAAACCAACATTATGGGTAAGACTAAATGGGAAAAAACTGCAACAAGTCAGGAATTTCTCACACTTTAGATATATATTGTCGTAAAAATTTTAAATCTGTATGACACCACGCTCAAATTCCCCGCGTCAAAAACTAGCTATCGTATTTGAATCTTACGTTAACTATGGGATTTGAAATTTGTCTAAGAACCCAGTCAAATTTACCGCCAAAAATGTATCTAATGGTGTAAGACAAGGTGATATCCTATCACCTTACCTCTTCATACTCCTTATGGACGATGTCATTAGGCCATGTAAGGAGAGAACAAGAAAGTATTCAGTGGGGTACTGGAAGATGAGACACGTCTATATTTCGGAGCTGGCATTTGCTGATGATGTTGCCCTGATTGCTAAATCAGAGGCACATCTCCAATCCAACCTGCAAGTATAGAAGGAAGAGCTGGAGAAGAAAGGGATGGTCATAAGCAGCTCCAAAACAAAATCCATGGTGATATCACGAGAAGAAAGAAGACATCAGATTAAGCTGGGAGAACAGGTCCTGGAGCAGGTCGACCACTTTAAATACCTCGGAGCTATTATAGACCGAAAGGGAGGCATCAAAGAAGAGTTGGCCACTCGAAAAGCAGCAGCTGGGAGACTTTTTCAGGCCATAAATCGAGGATTCCTCAGCAAGAGAGAGGTTGGTAAGAAAACGAAGATGGCTGTATACCGCTCCACCTATGTCCCAGTCTTGACATATGGATGCGAGTCATGGGCAATGACTACAACCCATAAAAGCCAGATCCAAACCTCAGAAATGAGGTATCTGAGGAAGGTGGTTGAAGTAACAAGAAGAGACATGGTACGCAACCAGACGGTACGTCAAGGCCTTAAATCCTACCCCCTGCAGATCCAAGTAGAACAGTTCCAATTAAGATGGTTTGGCCGTGTCTGCAGAATGGGAGAAGATCGGATACCACGACAAGCATGGGAAACAAAGAGCCAAGGATCCAGACCCCGAGGACGACCCAGAGTCCGCTGGGAGGACAACATTAGACAATCTTTGAAGGACAGAGGACTAGAATGGAACCAGGCCAGGAGGAAGACAGCCGATAGGATAGTCTGGCGCTCTCTCTTCCAAACCTCTACACCTCACGGTAGAAGGGGAACGACTAAGTAAGTAAGTAAGTAAGTAAATGTATCTAGTGTATTTGAATTTGTCTAGGAACCAAGTCAAAAGTTACCGCCCAACAAAAATTATCTAAGAGTATAGTACAAATTTAACAACCAATCAAATTGTTTCCTTTTCTTGTAGTGATAAGAAAATTTTGGTTGACGTGACAATAGAGGCTATTTTGTGTTTTTGACCAAACGAAGATATTTTATTTCTTAACAACTAAAGATAGTTAAACAGAAGGAAATATCTCAAATTATAGCGCTGATATTGCTTAACACATAAGCATAAATATTCACGCATGATAACATTTTATTGTAGTAGAAAAATTTATTTTAGTGATATTTTCATATCAGGGTAATGCCAAATTTAATTACTTTAAAATTACCCAGATTGATATGCAAAGAAATAACTAAGGGAAAACTATATAGAACGATAGAGAGAAATTGGTCGTTTAATTATCACTTTGGATAATTAAAATCGGTCCACTAATAACTATAATATAAAATATTTAAAATTAGTCAGATTATACAAGTGAGCTCAGAATCGCCTAATTCAAAATTCCTAGAAAGACTTTTGACTTTGCCTCCGATTGGGCGGATGTAGTTCTATAAATAATAACAAGGTAGTACGATCTGGGCCATTCGATTCCAAAATCTGCACCGAGCTGACAGAAACTAAAAGACAGAACGACCAAGTCTTTGCCTTCTGATCTGAGAGCAGTTCTAGATCCCGTAGAAGGCCAGTTCAGCTTGTGTGTGTGTGTGTGTGTGTGAATATATTTGCCTGATGGTTATATCACGAAATTATCTCGTGGCTGCATTCACTTGAGAGGAAGTTTGTGGGAGATGAGAGTTCCTTATATATCTGGAGCCAGACCCCATCCTCTCAGTCAGGAGCTATAAAGTTTGTGGTCCTGACTTGTGTATATGAACAGCAGCAGCAACATTCTAAGATAAGTCCTTTATAAAGGCCAGTGTCAGTTTATCCAATCATTCACCCAAGAGTAATCAAACTAGGATTACAACCCTTTTTAGGATGAATAGATAAGACCATCAAAATAATAAAGAGAACTTACAGCATAGTAATAGCAGACGTTATCACTCACATGAACAGAAACTGTATGTGTAGTTATTCCAGTGAACACCTACAAAAATGGAACTGTTTTTCCAATATATTTATTTTGATGTGTAAATATCATTTTACTGCTTTTGAGTATTCCTGACCTGTAAAGATTGAGGTTTAGGACAATTAAATTGTACATACAAATTTCATACAGTCTTGCTTAATAATTTTATTAAAGTTAAAGTCTGTTGTGAAATTAATAACTGTTATATTAGATAAATTACCCTAGACGTAGCCAAATAAAATAACACAGTTAATCATTTACCAAATTGTGATCTTAAGAGGTAGCAGTTAAGGACTCAGAGTACTACATCATCATCATCTTCTCTGAGAACTTACATAGCGTGACCCCACTTTGATGTCTATACACCCTTGCTCTTTTCAGAGAAGGGGGTATTACTTATAAGACCAGTCTCTTATCTGGCACTATCCTGGTATCCTCTGATACATCTATTTGTACAGGATAGCCTATAGTTTAGTAACATCAAAACCTCTTATGACACATTGGTGTCCTGTCCGGGATTTTTCCATCATACCCTTGGGCTCTTACTGTAGAGAATAATAGATCAAATAAAAATAAAATACAATAAATCAACTTGAGGTGAATTGGATGAGCTGTCATTGGCTATAGTTAAGTAAGTTAGTTAGTATTTGCTAATTGATAATATAAAGGTTAATAATTTGTGTACGAAAGAAAGAGAATGGCAGACTTTGCAAAATTTAGATCTGCTTCAGTACAGGCGGCAAAGGACTTTGGCCTGAGTGTGGACGCGTTAATTCAGTTTCTTACTTCTGAATGTGATAAATTTATAGAACGGGATAGGGAAGATAGGAGGTTAGAAGCAGAGAGAAGATTAGAAGCTGATAGGGAGGCTAAGAAATTAGAAGCTGATAGGGAGGCTAGAAGATTAGAAGCTGATAGGGAGGTTAGGAAATTAGAGGCTGATAGGGAGGCTGAAGTTAAAAGGTTACAGTTAGAGGCTGAAAGACAGGCTAGGCAGATGGAGGCTGAAAAAGAGGAAAAACGTTTGCAAAGAGAACATGAGTTAAGACTAAAAGAAATGGAACTTCAAGGACATGTTACAGATAATGGAAGCAGCCCAACTACCTCTGACACTAGTGTAAGTCAGGGTGCCTCAAACTCTGCCATGAATTTCCACTTAGATCCCTTTGTGGAGAAAGATGATATTGAATCATTTCTAAATAGATATGAGAGATTAGCTACTAACTATGGTCTAGAGAAAGAAAAGTGGAGTCTAAAACTATCACAGGGGCTGAGGGGAACTTCTTATGAAGTTTTCTCCAAATTAAGTAGGGAAGACCAAGAAGATTATGACCTCTTAAAGCAAGCATTGTTAGTCAGATGAGAAAAGAATGCTGAATTTTATAGAAAGAAATTTAGAACTACCAAGCTGCTGTCTGGAGAAACTTACCACCAATTCTCTGCAAGACTAGAAACCTACTTGGAGAAATGGACTGCTCTGGGGAAAACCCAAGACCTGAAAGAAATGGTCATGATGGAACAGATAAGAGAGTCCATGGCTCCAGACTTGAGAAAATTTCTCATGGAACAAGGTGCAGAGAGGTTGGGGGAGATTCTCAATGTTGCTGAGAGATATCAAGCAGCTCAGAAAGAAGTAACTGGAGTTAAGAAGAAACAAGGAGATAGTAGTAGAACCCCACAAGATCAAGATGAGTATAATAATAGGGATCAACAACATAGATTCAAACAAGGTTATGACAGGCCTAGATTTGATCCAAAAGACAAAAACCCTCAGATACAGGACAAACGACCCTACAGACAGGGTGATAGGTGGTGTAAGATATGCAAAGTGAGCAACCACCATACAACCGAATGTGGTAGGAAAGTTCCTCCATATCACGCTGCATGCATGATAACAGTGGGATACAAGGAAAAGAAGGAACTGTCAACTAGGCAACATGAACTTCATCATTTCCCCCCCCCCCCCCCATCTGTGAAGAAGTGACATATAATGGTACGAAAGTCAAATGCCTTTACGATTCAGGATTGGAATATGACTCAGTTGTGAGTGCAACCCTGGTGCACCCTGACCAGTATACCACAGGAAAAGTGGAGATACAAGGGGCATTAAACGGAACAGCCACCATGACACTTCCCCTAGCCAGAATCAATGTCAAGACTCGCTATGTGGAAGGAGTGATTAATGCAGCAGTGTGTGATGATCCTAATTACCCGCTGGTGTTAAGAAAGAAATATGTGTTCTTAGGTACACCCATAAAACCTGTGATCATGGCAACGCTCCAGACCAGGTCAAGTCCTAAGGAGGAGGAAACACCACTTAATATTTATCCGAGAGAGATGAAAAAAACCCAGGCAAAGGATAAATCATTAAAAGCTTGCTTTGGCAAATTGCCAACCAGCCATAACACCCCTAAGAAAAGAGAATTTTATTTGAAGGATGGACTGCTTTACAGGAAAGCTGGAGCAGGAACCAAGGTATATGGACAGTTAGTACTGCCATTTTCAAATAGGGACAAGCATATGGAAATAGCACATGTTGCATCACACGGTGGACATAGGAAAATTGGTACCACCTGTCAAAGAGCATCTGTAAACTATTACTGGCCAGGCGTAGCTGAGGACATTGCTCAGTATATAACTGCCTAAACACAATGTAGCAAGGTAAACTCCACCCTTGGAGAAAATAACCAGGACCTAGAAAAGAATTGTGGCGAACATAGGCCTGAAAATAAATATAATAAGGTAGACACCGTGGATAAGATGGCACTTTTTCACACCCAGTCTTCCAATTAACCAGTGACTATGGCAACTCTTCGGATGGTACCGAGAGTAAATAAACACACAGACCAGTCCCACCCGACACAACGTTGTCCGGATTTCTTGGAACTGGCTAAAAATAGAGCTGTTAGCCTGCCCACTTTTAAACCGAAACTGAGAGAAAACCTCAGAAAAGTTGGGAGCGGGCGTTTGGCCAATTGGCCTAATGTTCAGCTCACCGCAGCATACGGCTATTAATTTAGCATTATGAAGGGCACCGGTGACAGTGGTTGTTGACCGGCCCTACACAGTCCAGTTGAAGTATTGTACGGACGAGGACTGAGAATATATTATAGCAATGCTACAGGGAGAATTGATTCTTGGTGCAGGAAATTCATTTCACCATATTACATATGATTTTGCCAGTGACATTAAGCTGAGAAAACAGCTGGTGAAAAGGGACTCTACCCGAATGGCAGCAAATAAGAGCCATAAGCGAATATTAATAAAGGGTAATACCAGATTCCATTCAAGCCTGAGCTCAGACCAATTGATGGCTGTGATCACATCGGAGGGGCACATTGAATTCATATGTTGCTTTTTGATTGGATATTACTCCGAGTGTTTTATCCAGGATGATAAGGAAATTACTGGATCCCTTACCTAACTCAGCTATCACCAATTTTATAGATCTCCTCCTCATAAATATTGCAACCTTGAGGAACATCTAAAACCTCTGAACATGTCATTGAACAGACTCAGAGAAGAGTAATGGTGAATACTGATTGATAATCAGCCTTTGACAGGCAGAAGCACCTGTGCTGTTTATTAACATCACATGAGGAATTATCTCTGCATTGCAGAGGTCTGAGGCAGATTTCTTGTGTAGTGCCTCCTTGAATTGACCCACCTGCAGGAATCCAGGATAACACTTAGGCCGAGTAGAGTAAATTTGACATACTTTGAACGTGACTGTAATACAGACATGAAAGCTGCACTAGTGGTTCACGTTTTTCTAACGGGAGAGGTATGTCGTAAAAGATTTTAATCTGTATGACACCACGCTCAAATTCCCCGCGTCAAAAACTAGCTATCGTATTTGAATCTAACGTTAACTATAGGATTTGAAATTTGTCTAAGAACCCAGTCAAATTTACCGCCAAAAATTTATCAAGTGTATTTGAATTTGTCTAGGAACCAAGTCAAAAGTTACCGCCCAACAAAAATTATTTAAGAGTATAGTACACATTTAACAACCAATCAAACTGTTTCCTTTTCTTGTAGTGATAAGAAAATTTTGGTTGATGTGACAATAGAGGCTATTTTGTGTTTTTGACCAAACGAAGATATTTTATTTCTTAACAACTAAAGATAGTTAAACAGAAGGAAATATCTCAAATTATAGCGCTGATATTGCTTAACACATAAGCATAAATATTCACGCATATAACATTTTATTGTAGTATAAAAATTTATTTTAGTGATATTTTCATATCAGGGTAATGCCAAATTTAATTACTTTAAAATTACCCAGATTGATATGCAAGCGAATAACTAAGGGAAAACTATATAGAACGATAGAGAGAAATTGGCCGTTTAATTATCACTTTGGATAATTAAAATCGGTCCACTAATAACTATAACATAAAATATTTAAAATTAGTCAGATTATACAAGCGAGCTCAGAATCGCCTAAGACAAAATTCCTAGAAAGACTTTTTGACTTTGCCTCCGATTGGGCGGATGTAGTTCTATAAATAGTAACAAGGTAGTACGATCTGGGCCATTCGATTCCAAAATCTGCACCGAGCTGACAGAAACTAAAAGATAGAACGACCAAGTCTTTGCCTTCTGATCTGAGAGCAGTTCTAGATCCCGTAAATTAATATTAGACAAACATAAAGGTATGTTTTCAGGCACTCGTAAGAAATAAAGAAGCAGAACACCAGACAACAGAAAAACAACAGTCATGAGTGGCTTACCCAGGGTTCGAACCCCGTACCTTCCGTACGACAACACCGCCTAGCTATACAAGCGAATAACACTAACCTCACGGCCAGCTAGGCATCCCTACGAGTGCCTGAAAACATACATTTATGTTTGTCTAATATTAATTTACTGTTTACAGGCCTCGGATTTCCCTTCCTTATGTGTTATTAATGTCTAGATCCCGTAGAAGGCCAGTTCAGCTTGTGTGTGTGTGTGTGAATATATTTCCCTGAGGGTTATATCACGAAATTATCTCGTGGCTGCATTCACTTGAGAGGAAGTTTGTGGGAGATGAGAGTTCCTTATATATCTGGAGCCAGACCCCATCTTTTCAGTCAGGAGCTATAAAGTTTGTGGTCCTGACTTGTGTATATGAACAGCAGCAGCAACATTCTAAGATAAGTCCTGTATAAAGGCCAGTGTCAGTTTATCCAATCATTCACCCAAGAGTAATCAAACTAGGATTACAACCCTTTTTAGAATGAATAGATAAGACCATCAAAATAATAAAGATAACTTACAGCATAGTAATAGCAGACGTTATCACTCACATGAACAGAAACTGTATGTGTAGTTATTCCAGTGAACACTCTACAAAAATGGAACTGTTTTTCCAATATATTTATTTTTATGTAAATATCATTTTATTGCTTTTGAGTATTCCTGACCTGTAAAGATTGAGGTTCAGGACAATTAAATTGTACATAAAAATTTCATACAGTCTTGCTTAATAATTTTATTAAAGTTAAAGTCTGTTGTGAAATTAATAACTGTTATATTAGATAAATTACCCTAGACGTAGCCAAATAAAATAACACAGTTAATCATTTACCAAATTGGGATCTTAAGAGGTAGCAGTTAAGGACTCAGAGTACTACATCATCATCATCTTCTCTGAGAACTTACATAGCTTGACCCCACTTTGATGTCTATACACCCTTGCTCTTTTCAGAGAAGAGGGTATTACTTATAAGACTAGTCTCTTATCTGGCACTAGTCTGGTATCCTCTGATACATCTATTTGTCCAGGATAGCCTATAGTTTAGTAACATCAAAACCTCTTACGACATATATAGTAACAGAAGATGATCTCTGACCTTGTCTTTGCGGACGACTGTGCCCTCAACACCTGCACAGAACTAGACATGCAGAACAATATGAGGAGGCTTTCTGTAGCGTGTGATGACTTTGGTCTTACCATCAATACGAAGAAATCTGAAGTAATGTTGCAACCTGCTCCTGGGAAACCTTACTGTGAACCAAATATCACAGTAAAGAACCAACGTCTCCAAGTGGTGGACAGCTTCACTTATCTAGGCAGTACCCTTACCAAAGATGCGAATATCGATGCCGAGGTCAACAACAGAATTGCAAAGGCAAGTGCAGCTTTTGGAAGACTAAGAGTAAATGTCTGGGATCGACAAGGAATTAGTGCCGCCACCAAGATAAAAGTATATCATGCAATAGTGCTCACTACCCTCCTGTATGCCTGTGAAACATGGACAGTGTATAGCAGACACGCCAAGAAGCTTAATCATTTCCACATGATCTGTCTTCGCAGGATACTCAGGATCAAGTGGCATGATAGAGTATCTAATTCTGAGGTCCTCAACAGAGCACATATCTCAAGCATCTACACATTGCTGCAGAGGGCCCAAACTAGATGGGCCGTACATGTTGTTCGCATGCCCGAAAAACGCCTCCCAAAGCAGTTGATGTACAGCGAACTCTCTATGGGTAAGCGAACAGTAGTGGGACAAAAGAAACGCTTCAAAGACACACTGAAAGCATCGTTGAGCAGCTTCAAAATTGATGTCTCCTCCTGGGAGACTATCGCACATGATCGCTCTGCCTGGCGGACAAACATTACTCAAGGCGCTCGCATTGCAGAACAGAATTTAGCTGATAAGGCAGAAGGCAAGCGTGCTGCAAGAAAAGTCATAATGCGCAGCAACACTACTATCGACTCTAACCATGTGTGCCCCATATGTGGCATGGCCTGTAGGGCCAAAATAGGACTAATTAGCCACATGAGATCACGGCACTCATGTCTCACAATTCAAGTCTGAAGCTGTCGCCATCTTCGCTTGCGATGGGCAACTATTATTATTATTATTATTATTATTAACAGAAGATGGCAGAAGAGAAATAGAAATCAATAAGAGAATACGTATGACTACAGCTACTTTCAACAGCAAGGGACAAATGCTAACATTTATTCAAATAACTCGCAAATTAAACATGTTTTTCAATTGTTTTATATATATATATATATATATATATATATATATATATATAGATATATATATATATATATATATATATATATATATATATATATATATATATATATATATATATATATATATATATATATATATATATATATATAGGGAGCCGCGCTAGCGTAGTGGTTACAACACCGCTCTGGCGACCGGGTGATACAGGATCAAACCCGGGCGACGGCATTTGAGGATTTTTCGTCGACCGGGATTTGGACTGGATTAACGCGAGGACATTTGAAGAAGTGTCGTCGACCAGGGACTGGCGGCTCCTGAGCCGACCCAGCTGCAATGGGTACCTCCGAAATCGGCGAGTATTTGCCTGAATGGCGAGGGACACCTGTCTCTGTACAAGAAATAAAGGGATACTCACGTAAAATCAATGTCAGGTTAGACATAAAAATAATAACCTGAGATTTCGCCTCGAGTATTAGCGGGCGAACGCAAAAAAAAAAAAAAAAAATAAATAAATAAATAAATATATATATACAATCACACACACACACACAGTATGGGATAAAAACATGGACAATGAACAAGCAGTTGGAAGAAAGAATTGACGCGTTTGAGATCTAGATATATATATGGGCGAATCTCATGCGAAGAGAAGAATACAAATAGGTCATAGAAAAGTTAGGAATTACAAGGGAAATAATGAAGGAGACCAAAGTTAGCTAACATATTTTGGTCATATAAGAAGACAGAATACCTTGCTGAAAACCAAAATAGAAGGAATAGTTGAAGGCAAACATGCTAGAGAAATCAGCACTAGAGATGGGAAGATAACATCAAGAGACTAACAGGAAATAATCTATCAAATGTGCCATCAAGACAAGAGACAGAAGACGTTGGAGATTCACTGCAGGCGTCCTCGATGGCAGCTGATGATTAAATGAGCTACGACTTCATACTCGCAACTGTAAATAAACTTGTGCATTGTCAAAATGTAGAAATTTGTACAAGAGGAAAAAACAAAGAATAACAACGGAAAGAACAAAGCGAAGATTGTTATCTGCTTAATTGACATTCGATAATGAGGGATAATCACATGTGTTAAATTAATTAGTTTTGCAAATCCTCCACTGTCTCATAGATATACGTACATTATTTCTAAATTCGTTACTGGCACATAGATTATGTACGTTAATTTTACATTCGTTATCGGCTTTGCTGTGGTATTAGTTATCAAATCGCGTTTGTGACGTTCCATTTCAAAGAATCTTAAAACTTCAGGTTAAAAAATAATTAACATCGCAAGGACACATTTACATAATAAAGGTATTGTTCGTTTACTGTAAAAATATATTCTTACCGCAAAGGAGCAGCACCTATATAATATAATTTGCAGACTTACCTGCTGAGAATGTCTGGAGTCGGAAGTGCCCTTGAAAAACCAAAATCTGATAATGCCACGGTCATGTTTCTCCTCAGTAGTATATTTTCACACTTCAAATCTCTATGGCATATATTGCGATTGTGGAGGTAATTTACACCTTGACATACCTGTCATCAAAGATAAATTTTCTAGCTACAATGACATAATTAAAACATCACTCGGCCTTACGTTTAGAGAGCACATTAGCCATTTTCAATTTTGATGCAAGCGATATTTTTAACAATGGTATTTTACAATTCATCTGCACACTGAATTTTACTTCATAAAAATATACTTTTGGCAATAGATGCAGTACTCAACAACCACAAATCGTGTACTGGCACCTAAAAAAATCACATTAACTGAGGTCTCCACGAATTCAGGTATTACGCGATCGACATTTTCTCGACGAATATAAAACAGAACGTAAAGATAGGAAAACAGAGCATTAAAACAGGAAGGAGTAAGATTATCAGACCCTGTCTACCAGTCACACAAGCACTTCGACCCTTGTACTTCCTTGACGCCCTATGGGAACGGGCCTAGATTGGTCGTGACTCTCAAGTATCGTTCTTAAGTAGTGGTCTACCTTTAATTATTACTTTTTCGTTCTACTCATGTCGCGAGCATAGTGGGTAGCTGAAGTATGAGTACTTAAGCTAAGTGTGTCGCTGTGACGAAACGTCTGTAGTTTTTACATGTACTTTTGGTCTCTCTCTCACTCTTTCGTCCACTCCGGCAGTATCACTTCTTTTCTTCATTTTTCTCTCACTCGTCGCTTATTATTTGGCATAATTTTTGCCCTACATTCTTTTTGCTGTGACCGCACCTCAGACATATTTACGTTCCGTCAGGTGAACTGTGGTTATTATCGAGGTTGATTATCAACATTCAGCGGTAATACGTGTATCTCTTTGAGTTGGTCTAGCCAACCTGTGACAGAGGCGATCGATTCAATAGGAAGCCAATTTCGTCCGTCTGAGAAATCAATCTGGGGGATTCACACATACAGGTGATAATTAGATTATCGTGTGCGCTGGCCCCTCTCTGTATCATTATTACAGATAAATATGTCTGGGTTGACAATCTTGACGGAAGGCATTTGGACAGGTAATCATTGCACAGATTTGTTTGTGAGTTGGAGGAAGCATTACGATATATTGAAAGAGGTCAAGCATTGGAATTTTAAATGTAATATTTTAAGACACGCTGGGAGATTATGAATTAAAACACCCCAACCAAGGTAGTTCTAAAGAGCTAACCACTAGTTTGAAGTCAGAACCGGAATATACATTGAATTTCATTGGGAAATTCCGCGGAATCACAATCTGTGATTTGAACTGGAAACTGAAAATTAAATCTAGCAAAATCAGAGACACAGATCAGAAACTGCATCGCCACGTCAAGCCAGCAATTCACCAAAGCCAGAGAAAGAAGGATCGGACTAAGGATTCTAAAATTATAAGTGACAGATCGGAAGTATTTGGGCAACGTTAAAACTTAAAAGCAAACCCGCATTTTAAATACGAAGTCTGGATACCTAAGGAATCAGAATACCCGATATAAGAGGACTACTAATATTTCACAGACCAAGTGATTCGCAGAACACCCGCCATAAGAGGATTACTAAAGTTTCTCAGGCCAGGTGATTCGCAGAACACCCGTCATAAGAGGATTACTAAAGTTTCCAAGGTCAAGTGATTCACAGAACACCCGTCATAAAAGGAATTTCCAGATCACATGATTCGAAAGCATATAACCTAAATTGCTTGTGTCCATTCTACACTGTGCAAGGAGATTGTATAACCCATTTGGGGTAAGTTGTGAACATTTATTTTACAAATGTGAACTTGACATGTTTTTCTTGCTTAGTGGTTTTATATGAGGCTGGCAACCTCAACATAAGACAATAGTATATTTGTCGTAATTTGAATCTGTATAAACAACACGGTCATAATTTCCGCGCTCAAATCTAGAACACATAGACCAAATATAATGGGCAATCAGAACGCTTCTTTTTCTAGTGTCTAGAAAGATACCTTTTAGATTAAGCAGAAGGGGCCTATTCTGTGTTTTTAGTGGGAAGGAGTTATTTTATTGCTTAAAGAATAGCGAGAAATAACAATAAATACATAGCTATTAATACACATGATATATCACTTAATAAATAGGTACCAAGCCGATCTCATAAAAGTAAGTTAATTAAAGCGAAAAAATTGATTTTAGTGATATTTTCATATCAGGGCGGTACCCGAATTAATTACTTAAAAATTACCTAGATTGAAATGCAAGGAAATAGCTAACGAATATACATATAGAACGATAGAGAGCAATTGGCCGTTTAATTATCATTTTAAATAATAGACATCGGTCCAATAATAACTGTAATATAAAATATTTAAACTTAATCACTTTATACGAGAAGGCTGAAATGCACATAAGTTTTAATTCTTAAAAATAAATTTGGACTGGGCTCCGATTGGTCGGATGTAGCTCTATATATAGAAAGGGGGAATCAGGAGAGCCGCCACTATTTTGAAATTCAAACCAAGCTGTAGGAAAATCTAGCGGACTTTTGTCGTTCTGACCTTTTAACAGAACTAGATTTCCATTGAGGCCAGTCTCAGCTTGAGTATTATTGCCTGAGGGTAAGAAAGATATATATATATATATATATATATATATATATATATATATATATATATATATATATATATATATATATATATATATATATATATATACATATATATATATATATACGAGGCGCGTTCAGAAAGTAATGCACCACATCGTTTTTCTCAGCTAATAATGAAGATAGAAGCATGACATTTTGCACACTTTACACATGGCACGTGCCAATTGTGTGCACCAAATTGCACTGCAACCGGCCAAATAATACGGTTGCCCTAAACCGTTGGAATGGAGCGTGTTAGCAACTTGCGTTATAAGCAGCGAATTGTGATAGAATTTCTCGTTGCAGAGAAGGAAACTGTTGTGAATATTCACAAGCGTCTATGTGATGTGTATGGAAGTTTTGCGGTCGACAGGAATACAGTCAGTTGCTGGGTTCAGAGAATCAAAGAATCAGGAAGTGGAGATACGGAGCTGCTTGATCGGCCGCGCTGTGGACGTCCTGCCACAGCCACCAACGCAGAAATGTTGAAATGCGCTGAGGGCATTATTCTTACTGATAGGCGAATCACTCCTCAACAATTGGCCTTACAGTTGTCAGTCAGCATTGGTAGTGCAAATGCAGTTATGAAAACTCTCGGATTTTCTAAGGTTTGCGCAAGATGGGTTCCTCGAGAGAGACACCAATGACCACCGATTGCAAAGGAAAGCAATTTCTTCTGAATTGTTGGATCGTTTCAATGCTGATGGAGAGAACTTTTTGGCTAAGATCGTTACAGGTGACGAAACCTGGGCACATCATTTTGAACCTGAGACAAAAAGACAGTCAATGGAGTGGCATCATCCGCAATCAACACGAAGACAGAAATTCAAGACAATTCCTTCAGCTGGAAAGGTCATTGTCGTGAATTATTCTAATCCCCATATATAAATTAAAACGTAAATGCAAAGCCTAACAAATAAATTTAATAAAAGGAAAGAAGAATGGTAAAGAACAGTGCTGTCACAATGCCTGTACTCCAAATCCCCCTTGTTTTCGACTTCGTCGGCAAATTGTAACGCTTTCACGTTGATAGTAAAAGCCTACTGTGTCGCTGCACGCTTTCTTCAATGAAACGTGTACTGTATTTCTTGGAAAAACCTTGAGATACACAAGCTGATCAATGACCTAAATTTAATATTTCATTCATTCCATTTTATACACGGCGTAACTAAAAGACAGATGGACTAAAGGATAGAGAGAAGGGAGAGGCAGAAAGCAGGGACACGTGCAACACTAAACACGCGTCGCGCGATACACAATTGCTGCCATCACGCGTGTAAGGCCACATGCACTAACTTTATTTCAAATCGACAGTGATAAAATTCACTACCCATACCAGAGTTAGGTTTTAAAATCCTGAAAAACGCGTATTGGGAATTATGACATTATACCGGTTTACGTTTGAAAACATGACAGTACCCAGACACCACATGGGGATTGAAGTGAACAGGAGGTGGTAGAAAATGCACATTTTGAACGCAGCCACCTAGCTCCCTTAGATTGAGATATTTGGATTCCTTAGGGTTTGCTGACAAAGAATATGTAAAACGTTACGCAAATAGTCTAGGAATTACCAAGTTATGGCCAAAATAAAATAGTGGGGGTGCCTGACAGCATGAAATCATTTCTGCTCATAAAATTTTTTTATAACGTGTTTGAAAAAACATTACGTACGGAAATAGCCTACCATGTTAACTCCTATGTGATTGGAGCGCAACAAATGAAAGACTAAACACGATTGGTCGGACTATAAATACTATCTTGTGTTGTCAGGGGAAACGTGAGAAAGGGGTACTTTTTTGAAAAGATGTGTAGACATGGTTTGATTGGGTAGAGCTGCGAATATACTCAATTCAGAGCGTCTGTTCATTGCCACATCTTGTAATAAACCTACTAAGAAGCAGTGCGTTGAGCACCAGTGTATATTTTTTATAAAATAAAGCCTGGGACATCGGCAGATCGGAGTTGTGCTATATTCATTGCCAGTCAACGAAACTGTTTATTATTATTTCCATGAATTGTGGTAAGCTTGAAATATTCAATATTTTTAAATGAAAATTGAATGTAAATTGATAAATTATGTCTGTATATATGTGTGGTTCAGTAGCGAACATGATGTAAAGCCTTTAGTGCTCCAGCCTGAACAGAAGGTGTCGGAGGAAAGTAAAACTGCATGGAATGGCCAAACAGTACACTGACACCTAGATTATTAACTAGAAAGAAATATTGCTGGAATTGCAGAGGCGTAGTAACCATTAGGGAGGGAAATACTGGTATAAAGTAATTCAGATGAAGCTGACAGTTGGCCTAACGCTCTGAACTCAATGTTTGTGATGTATTGTGCTCAGTGTAGAAATGGAGTATAAATTAGTTCTGACGTAGAAGGTACAACCTTCTTGTTTCAGGGACCGTGGTCTTAAAGTTATTGAGCAGCACCTGGTCAGAGCTTTGCTGAAGCCAGAGGTGGACAGCATACTCCTTGGTCCATATAGCAACCAGTGGGGTGGCTCCAGAACTCATTACAGTAATCGTGCAGAGGAGTCTTTTACTGCAGTCATCACGCAAGATAAGAGAGTGTGGCCATGGAGCTCAACATTATGTACCCCCATCTTAAAATGACATTATAAACTAAAATTAAGAGGGGAATTTAATTGTTTTAATACCAGGAACTGAGAACATCTCCAATACTAGTTCCAAAAGAAACAAACTATTGAAGTCATGATGACAAATACCAACAGAGCTTGAACACAACAAAACCAGTATTACCTCATATTACCACTACACAACTGACACACATAGGATACCATTAATAATATATGTCACTACAAGAATCATATTAATAAATTCTGTACATATAACTTGTAATTAAAATTGATTGTGATTCCTGGTTCCCTTTGTAGTTGAATCAGGACACATATACATTCATGACAGCACTGAATACATATTGTTATTTGAAAAGTTATCAGTGACTCTTTTAAGATATCCTCTTAGAGTGTTTTATGTATGTGAGTGTCACAGTGTTGTCACGTGTGGTGGAATAAATTAAATTGTTTATCTGTCTGTTGTTGTTATGACTTACACTTCATCATACACATACCCTAGACATATAACGTAGTCATCACACTATTCCAGAATAATTCTGACTGAGGTATACATATGTGGCAGTAAGTAAGGTTATCTATAATACACTACTCTTATTAGATATAGATACCTTCACAGCTGATCTCAGTCAGTACAATACGTCCCCTATAAATATTTATAACATCCCACTTTACCACATATATTGGGGTCTCGCCCTCGGGATTTTGAATCTTTCCCTATTACAAATATTGGGGGTAATTCACTTCAGGGAATAATAAGAATTAAAAGGTATCCTTGGGTGAAAATAAATAAGGTTGAGCTCACAGTGCCTGTGTTGTCTTGAGTTAATTAGTCATAGATAAAATTGTTTAGACATTTATCTGTTAGACAATGGCCGACCTGGCAAAATTTCGATCTGCTGCTGTACAGACTGCAAAAGAGTTAGGAATGGACGGGCAAATTATGATTTCTTATGTCACTGCTGAATGTGACAAATATATTGAACGGGAAGAAAGAAGATTAGAAAAAGAGGCCGAAAGAAAATTAGAATCTGAAAGATTGGCCGAAGATAAGAGAATAGAAGCTGAAAAAGAGATTAAGAGGTTGCAGATTGAGGCTGAGGCTAAGAGGTTGCAGATTGAGGCTGAAAGAGAAGACAAAAGATTGGCTGCAGAAAGGGAAGAGAAGAAATTAGCTGCAGAAAGAGAAGAAAAGAGATTAGCTGCAGAGAGGGAAGCAGAAAAGGAGGAGAAGAGATTACAAAGGGAACACGAGTTACGACTAAGGGAGTTTGAGTTTCAAGGCCATGCTCCTGAAAATGGTGCCAGTCCCTTTACCTCGGATGCCACTGCTAGCCAAGGAGCCTCAACCTCAGCTATGAATTTTCATTTAGATCATTTTGTTGAGAAAGACGATGATATAGAGAGCTATCTAAATAGGTATGAACTATTAGCTACCACATATGGGTTAGAGAGAGAAAGGTGGAGCTTAAAGTTATCTCAATGACTTCGTGGGGCAGCTTATGAAGTTTTTGCAAAAATGAGCAGAGGTGATCAGGAAAATTATGACATGCTAAAGCAGGCTCTTTTGTTAAGATATGAAAAGAATGCAGAATTTTATAGGAAAAAATTTAGGAATGCTAAACTACTGTCAGGTGAAACCTATCACCAGTTCTCTGCACGAATAGAGACATACTTGGAGAAATGGACCTCTCTGGGGAAAACCCAAGATCTTAAGGAAATGGTCCTTATAGAGCAATTAAGAGAGTCCATGGCTCCAGACCTGAGAAAGTTTCTCATGGAACAAGGTGCAGAGAGGCTGGGTGAGTTGCTAAATGTTGCTGAAAGGTATCAAGCAGCTCAAGCAGAGGTAACAGGTAATAAAAAGAAACAAGTGGATAACTTTAGGGCACCACAGAACTTTAATAAATTTGATCCTAGGGATTAAAACAAAGGTAAGCACCAGTTTGATAGGCCACGGTATGAAAATAAAAATAAAACCCCACAATTCGATGAAAGGAAATATGATGAAAGAAAATCTTTCAACCAAGGAAAAAGGTGGTGTAAGAATTGTCAGATGGACAATCATGACACTGACCGTTGCAGAAGGAAACCTGTGTATATGGCCACCCTTCAGGTCAGGTCGACCTCAAGACAGGAGGAGGATATTATGTTAGATACCACTCCAGAAGAGATGAGGAAGGCACAGGCTGGGGATAAAACACTCAAGCCTTGTTTCAGGAAATTGTCAACTTGTCGTACAACTCCAGGCAAGGGAGATTTTTACATGAAAAACAAGTTGATGTATAGGAAGACTGGAGCTAGATCCAAAGGTCAGGGACAGCTGGTACTTCCTAAAAGATATAGGGCAGACTTAATAAGGAGCCTACATGTGAAACCAGATGGGGACCATGAGAAGATAGGTACCATCATTCAAAAGGTGGCTCACAATTATTATTGGCCCAAAGCAAGATGGGACATTGAGAATTTTGTAGAAAGGTGTAGCATAGCACATGAGGGAACACCCACAAGTGGGAACATTGATCAGGACCTGGACACGCCACGGGGCAAAATTAGGCCTGATAATAAAAAGAAAAATAGATTTGATAAAGTGGACCAAATGGAATGGGAAGCCCCTTTTCACGGACAAGCTTCACTTAACTGTTTTACAATGGCCACTATGCGGAGAGTGCAAAAAGATGTCTTACCCCAGGATAAGCCGAAAATCCCTCAATCGGACTTAAACAAACTGGAGGAAGAGGATGTAGAGAGGAAATCTCTCATCAAGAATTTTAAGTGGGGAGAAAGCCCCAAAAGAAAAATTGGTAGCGGTCGTTTTATGCATGATAATTCTGGGAAGAAAAATCATCACTATAGAGCTTCGAGTGGAAGAGACCATACCGGTGCATGGACAAATAGGTCCACAAAATTAAAGGTCCATATGTAGCTTTGTTAAGAACGTGGACTGATGAAAAGGCAGAGGAAAACATTACATCTTCATACCAATATGTGAATGAGCTGACCACTCGTTTAAAAACTGGCTGGAAACTTGCCAATGAAAATTTGAAACAAGCCAGGAAGAAACATGCTGCCTATTATAACAGGAAGGCGAAAGACAGAGATTTGGCTGTGGGAGAGAAGGTACTGCTTCTTCTCCCCGGGAGTCAGAATAAGTTACAGATTGGATGGCAAGGTCCATATACAGTTTTAGAGAAGGTGTCTAGAACAAATTATAAGATAGATAAGAAGGGGAAAGAAAAAATCTATCATGTGAATCTCCTGAAGAAATATTTGGAAAGAGAACATCAGGAAGAGACACACTTGTTGACCTTGTCCATCGCCATGGAGATGAAAAAGGAACCACTTTCATCATTTGAATATCCATTACACCCCTGTGAGACAGCAGCACAGGTGAAAATCAGTACACATTTAACAAAAACTCAGAAAGAGAGAGTGCAACAGGTTCTAAATAATCATGCAGAGGTGTTAACAGACCGACCAGGGCATACAAACCTATTGGAATATGATATGAAACTGATAGACCCCACACCTGTCTGTATGAAACCATATTCGATTCCGTTTGCTAAGGAGAAAGCTTTGAAGGAAGAGATAGACTATCTGTTGAAGGAAGGAATTATTTCGCACAGTGAATCCTCATATAGTTCCGGTGTTGTACTCTTAAGGAAGCCCTCTGGAGAACATAGACTCTGTATAGATTACAGGAGACTGAATGCTATTACAGAAGGACAGGTGGATCCATTGCCGGATACAAATCAGCTGTTTGCCAGACTAAATAAAGCTAAATATTTCTCAAAAGTGGATCTGAGTAAAGGATACTATCAGATTCCAGTAAAGCCTAAGGTTAGACCATACCTAGCTTTTAGTACCTCAGAAGGACACTATGAGTTTAATAGATTGCCATTTGGATTGAAGAATGCGCCTAGTGTCTTCTCTAGAATGATGAGAAAATTATTGGACCCTCTGAATAATCCATGTATAACAAATTTCATGGATGATATCCTTATAGCAACAGAAACATTTGAGGAACACATTGACTCTCTGAAGATGCTGTTTGATCGACTTAGGGCAGCAAATTTAACAGCCCGACCAACCAAATGTTGCGTTGGATGTAAAGAATTGGAATTTTTGGGACACACAGTTTATCAGGGAAACATGACCGCTGACCCAAAGAATTTAGAGAAACTAAAGAAAGCCCCGAGACCACAAACCAAGAAGGACGTGAGATCCTTTGTCTCATTATGTGGTTTCTACCAGAAGTATATCAAAAACTTTAATTCCATATGTGCACCGTTAACTGATTTGACACGTAAAGGACATCCAGATCGCATTACATGGACACCACAATGTGAAATGGCTTACCAAGAATTGAAGGAAAAGCTCACAAGTAAACCTATTTTGAAATTACCTGACTTAAGTCAAGAATTCATAGTAAGGACGGATGCCAGTAATATTGAGTTAGGTGCAACTCTACTACAGAAATCAGATGCATTGGATGGGGAATTAAGCCCAGTGGCATATGCTAGCAGGAAGTTGAATAAAGCTGAAATCAACTACTCAACTAGCGAAAAAGAATGTCTTGCAGTAATATGGGCAATAAAGAAATTCAATATTTATCTGTATGGGAAGGCATTTAAGTTGCAAACGGATCACAAACCTTTATCGTTTCTAGCCCAGGCTAGGCATGAGAACTCTAGGTTACTCCGATGGTCCTTACTTTTGGCTCCCTATAATTTTAGCATTGAATATATATCTGGAAAAACAAATTTGGGAGCGGATTTTTTAAGCCGCCATCCGTGTGATGAGAATCACCGTAAACCCCAGAAATAATAATAAATTTCTCTATGTGTATATAGAATAAAGGACTGACATATAATGTCTGTTTTAAGAGGGGAGATGTCGTGAATTATTCTAATCCCCATATATAAATTAAAACGTAAATGCAAAGCCTAACAAATAAATTTAATAAAAGGAAAGAAGAATGGTAAAGAACAGTGCTGTCACAATGCCTGTACTCCAAATCCCCCTTGTTTTCGACTTCGTCGGCAAATTGTAACGCTTTCACGTTGATAGTAAAAGCCTACTGTGTCGCTGCACGCTTTCTTCAATGAAACGTGTACTGTATTTCTTGGAAAAACCTTGAGATACGCAAGCTGATCAATGACCTAAATTTAATATTTCATTCATTCCATTTTATACACGGCGTAACTAAAAGACAGATGGACTAAAGGATAGAGAGAAGGGAGAGGCAGAAAGCAGGGACACGTGCAACACTAAACACGCGTCGCGCGATACACAATTGCTGCCATCACGCGTGTAAGGCCACATGCACTAACTTTATTTCAAATCGACAGTGATAAAATTCACTACCCATACCAGAGTTAGGTTTTAAAATCCTGAAAAACGCTTATTGGGAATTATGACATTATACCGGTTTACGTTTGAAAACATGACAGTACCCAGACACCACATGGGGATTGAAGTGAACAGGAGGTGGTAGAAAATGCACATTTTGAACGCAGCCACATAGCTCCCTTAGATTGAGATATTTGGATTCCTTAGGGTTTGCTGACAAAGAATATGTAAAACGTTACGCAAATAGTCTAGGAATTACCAAGTTATGGCCAAAATAAAATAGTGGGGGTGCCTGACAGCATGAAATCATTTCTGCTCATAAAATTTTTTATAACGTGTTTGAAAAAAACATTACGTACGGAAATAGCCTACCATGTTAACTCCTATGTGATTGGAGCGCAACAAATGAAAGACTAAACACGATTGGTCGGACTATAAATACTATCTTGTGTTGTCAGGGGAAACGTGAGAAAGGGGTACTTTTTTGAAAAGATGTGTAGACATGGTTTGATTGGGTAGAGCTGCGAATATACTCAATTCAGAGCGTCTGTTCATTGCCACATCTTGTAATAAACCTACTAAGAAGCAGTGCGTTGAGCACCAGTGTATATTTTTTTATAAAATAAAGCCTGGGACATCGGCAGATCGGAGTTGTGCTATATTCATTGCCAGTCAACGAAACTGTTTATTATTATTTCCATGAATTGTGGTAAGCTTGAAATATTCAATATTTTTAAATGAAAATTGAATGTAAATTGATAAATTATGTCTGTATATATGTGTGGTTCAGTAGCGAACATGATGTAAAGCCTATAGTGCTCCAGCCTGAACAGAAGGTGTCGGAGGAAAGTAAAACTGCATGGAATGGCCAAACAGTACACTGACACCTAGATTATTAACTAGAAAGAAATAATGCTGGAATTGCAGAGGCGTAGTAACCATTAGGGAGGGAAATACTGGTATAAAGTAATTCAGATGAAGCTGACAGTTGGCCTAACGCTCTGAACTCAATGTTTGTGATGTATTGTGCTCAGTGTAGAAATGAAGTATAAATTAGTTCTGACGTAGAAGGTACAACCTTCTTGTTTCAGGGACCGTGGTCTTAAAGTTATTGAGCAGCACCTGGTCAGAGCTTTGCTGAAGCCAGAGGTGGACAGCATACTCCTTGGTCCATATAGCAACCAGTGGGGTGGCTCCAGAACTCATTACAGTAATCGTGCAGAGGAGTCTTTTACTGCAGTCATCACGCAAGATAAGAGAGTGTGGTCATGGAGCTCAACATTATGTACCCCCATCTTAAAATGACATTATAAACTAAAATTAAGAGGGGAATTTAATTGTTTTAATACCAGGAACTGAGAACATCTCCAATACTAGTTCCAAAAGAAACAAACTATTGAAGTCATGATGACAAATACCAACAGAGCTTGAACACAACAAAACCAGTATTACCTCATATTACCACTACACAACTGACACACATAGGATACCATTAATAATATATGTCACTACAAGAATCATATTAATAAATTCTGTACATATAACTTGTAATTAAAATTGATTGTGATTCCTGGTTCCCTTTGTATTTGAATCAGGACACATATACATTCATGACAGCACTGAATACATATTGTTATTTGAAATGTTATCAGTGACTCTTTTAAGATATCCTCTTAGAGTGTTTTATGTATGTGAGTGTCACAGTGTTGTCACGTGTGGTGGAATAAATTAAATTGTTTATCTGTCTGTTGTTGTTATGACTTACACTTCATCATACACATACCCTAGACATATAACGTAGTCATCACACTATTCCAGAATAATTCTGACTGAGGTATACATATGTGGCAGTAAGTAAGGTTATCTATAATACACTACTCTTATTAGATATAGATACCTTCACAGCTGATCTCAGTCAGTACAATACGTCCCCTATAAATATTTATAACATCCCACTTTACCACAGTCATAATCACTGTCTTTTGGGACATTGAAGGTGTGATTCTTGTGGACGTTATGCCAAGAGGAGAGACAATCAATTCGCAAGCTTACATTAAGACATTGAAAAAACTCAATCAACGTTTTCGCAGAGTTCAGCCGCACAAGAATCTAACAGACTTGCTTCTCCTTCACGACAATGCGCGACCTCACACAAGGCTGGCAACACGGGAAGCAATCACCAAATTGGGTTGGACTGTACTACCCCATCCACCCTATAGTCCCGATTTGGCACCCTCTAATTTTCATCTATTTGGTCCACTTAAAGATGCACTCCGTGGGACAAGGTTTGAAGATGATGAAGGAGTGATTCATGCAGCGAAGAAAAGGCTACATGATCAAGACAAAATCTGGAACGGGCTAGGAATACATGGACTTGTTTTGCGCTGGCATAAAGCAGTACAAGTTGATGGGGATTATGTTGAATAATACCGATTTTTACATGACATATCCATGTATATTGTATATAAATTTCATGCTTTTTGGATAAACAGCTCCTGAGAAAAACGATGTGGTGCATTACTTTCCGAACGCCCCTCGTGTATGTATATATATATATATATATATATATATATATATATATATATATATAAATATATATATATGTATATATATATATAGATATATATAGATATTTGTATATTTTGTTAATTATTAGCCTGTGTATACCCGATTATGCGTGCTGTGCTGTGTAGAAAAGTGAAACTGCAGGACTAATGTGTTGCTGCCATACTGACCCAATTGTAAACGTGTGTAGTTTGAAAGACGACAGGCCCGAAATGAAAAATGTGTATAATATTTGCAAAATAGGGCACAATTACGACAGTAAGTTTTAATAGGGGATTTGAATGAGTATTTTCTTCTAGAGTTACACAGTGTTCACGCACATGAGATAGGTGTACAGAAATTGTTGACATGAAGTAATTAAGTAGTCACTTACCATTGTGTACTTAATCAAATCATGGTATGGAAGCCAATCATGGGCTAAGGACTCTATCATAGAATAAGTAAAAAAAAAAAGAATAATTACTTGGAACTGGCTGTAGGAAAAGAACTTATATGTCCTGTGCAACCTGTTAGCACAATAACTGAGAAAAGGGTAAGATGTGGTGTTGTATGTGTGTGTGTTTGGGTTGAAGCAGATACCTACATGGAAGGTGGTTATCCTTTATTCCAGGTTCTGTCTCAGTATCATGAAGTAATCACCAGCCATTGTTGAGGAAGTTTGTTGGTGACAGCAGCTCTACATACACTAAGAGCTAAACCCAGCATTTCTCATCCAGGAGCTGCAAGTCGTGTGGTCCTGACTTGTTGAATGAAGATCAGCAGCATATACAAAGATAAGTGAACCATACGGTTCACTGAACACCTACTCCAGATACACACCACAGTTAAAACTTTACAACTATTAATACCCTTAAATGATGAAGTCAAGAACTATATATAATATAGTGAATCCAAAAGTTCAGGGACAGTGAATATAACATCAAGATAAACAGAACGTGAAATAATTTCAGTCCTTTGACAGTATTCCTTATGGAAGAGATTTTCCAGTTTATTTATTTTGATTTGTAAATAATATTACAGTTCTTTTGAGTATTCCTGACCTGAAAAGATATTGAGGTTCAGGACAAATAAATTGTAAATAAATTTCCTTCAGACTTGCTTGATAATTTTATTAAAGTTTAAGTTCTGTGTTGGAATTTACTAATTAGTATACGTTAAATTACCCCTAGATAATTAGCCGAATAAAACAAAACAGTTAATCATTAATCTGTGTGGGATCATGAGAGGTAGCAGTTAGGGACTCAGAGTACTACATCATCATCATCTTCTCTGGGAACTTACATAGCTTGACCCCACTTTGATGTCTATACACCCTTCCTCTTTTCAGAGAAGGGGGTATTGCTTATAAGATCAGTCTCTTATCTGGCACTATCCTGGTATCATCTGATACACCTATTTGTCCAGGATACCTTTATTTCATAACATCCAAACCTCTCGCCACAATATTTATAAACCACTACAGCAAGCGCTGGGTTAGTTTTATGCTAATTCGTTCAGAAACGCGAAGGCAGCAGCGACCACAGACTCCGACTGGAGCAGTGATGATTCCACCACATGTGCCTGAAGTATATAGTATCATTTTGTGAGATCTATGTACTGTGTTAATTGTAATTCAGGCTCGCCATTATTCGCGCTGTCCAGGCACATTTTCCCAGTTTAATATCCAGAAGAGTACTGGTGATTTTTAATCATCTTTCTTGGGCTACGCTGCGTACTCAAGAATTTAATTCTTCTGAGAGATTAACACTGGTGGGTGAACAGCGAGACAATGCGCATGTTAAGCTTCCAACTCAGTGTACTTAGCAGAGGCATTTGTCCTTTCTATTTTTTCAAAAAAAGTTCGTTGTTACAAGCTATCAGACGGTTTGAAGTATTAACGTTACTACGCCGCCAGTGTAAGAGAAGAGCATCAACACTGACCGCCTACATTGGACGAGTTATGTGGAAAAGTGCACTCATCACCAAAAGGAAGTGATGGAAACCACGGCGACAGGACTCACTTAGAGTTAAATTCTTGTTTAAAAAAAGGGCACCAGCAAACGGACTTTTATTACTTCCCTATCAAGTCTCGATGACGACGTTTATCTAAAATTCACCATCATTTCATCCTTATTTCAACGTTAAAACTAATTGACAATTAAATCTGCTACATGTTATTTTAAAACTAAATAATAATGGTTTATTCAGTTATTAGAGGTATAAAAGCAAACGTATGAGCAAGATTCTTTAATATTAACATATATATCTAGAGATATATTTACATATTTATAGCCAATAATTATAAAAGAATTTCGTTGGATTACACCAACTGGGGATTTGTACGGGTTAAAACCATTGCTTAAATCCTTCACAAAAGGCGACAGACAGTTTAAGTTAACAATTTTTCAACCCAATGCAACATTGTTCTTGACTTCTGAAAATATCTTGTGAATTCTGCATTGAGATAGAAGCGTCATTACCCTTCTATTTACATCGCTGCCAAGAGTAATCTTGCGCAAAGGTAGACACCTTTGACGACCCATTTTAGATACTCTTGAGTTTTGGCCACTGTTGGGCCACTACTGCCAAGCAAGGGAGTCAATACGTAACAGTCGCAATGGCTGCAGTGAGTCCATGTTGTAAAACGTCCGCGATGTTGTCTATCCAACAATGCAGTCTGATTTCTTCAGTAATGCAGACTACGCACAGCAGTGTCTCCAACTCCATTTTGATTTCATTCCACTTGACAGATGAACTCGAAAACATGTCGAAAAGATGAACTGGAACATCTTACTTGAATAAACAATATAGGGTAGAGTCTTGATGCTTCTTTACTTGAACAATAAAATACTTGAAGCGACTTGAAACATGAATTATGCAGATAATGTCAGTTTTAATCGTACTCTGCCGGCTTCTTGCAGACGGGACCTTCACATTCGAAGTTGTAGTTTACAGCCGGTCGACATTTTGTTTTGAACGGGCATAAAAAATACATTTTCTTCACTTCAGATGACAATTTAGATCAAAGATCCTTTGGCTTGCCCCACATTATCTAATCCCTACTGTTGCATTGTAATTTGATATTGTGTAGAATTAGCCTTGAGTGACTCTGAGGGATATAACTTCAACGGTAAGATTAGCTTTCAAATAACTGTACCACTCTCGATGACGAAGACACTGCTTAATTCACAATACAACGTGGCTCCATTATATGATCATAAATAAAACACTTGAGTAATACTTGAATACATGGTCTTCAGATCAAAGTTAATATATCATGAGCTATTTCTAGCCTGACGTCCACAGTTCAGTCTAACTTGTCATGACGAATCAAATATGAATTTTAGAGTGAAGAATATACTTTCCTTTCACACCTAAATGATATGGTCATCACATTGACATTGTGGATGCCATCATACAATATACTTGTCGCGGACACATGTATGAAATAGGGGCATTACAAAAATACGTCCTCACACTTCGAAGAATACAGAGAGAAGACCCCAGTAGCCTTTATTGTAGTAAAATCTGCGAGAATAATCGCTCATTTCAGTAATATTTTAGTCATAAAAATGATAATAAATAAACCCGCCCTATTGTGTCTGACGGTGATCCTCTCACACGCCAGCATAGCGCTGAATTTTGTGCAGTGCTAAAGCCTATAGAACGATCCCACGGTAAAAATCTAACACGCGTTTTAGTTTCGGTTTCCAAAACGTACTACCAACATTTAACATTTTGCCAGATCTGCTGCATACACACTGCAGCCAAGACTTATAATTAACGATTTTGCGGAAGTATGCCGCCAAACTGCTATCTGAATTAACGTATTCTGTCAACTTTAACGCAAAATTTAGTAGTAATCCTTACATTTTTTTGGTAGTGTTACACGATACAATACAAATTATTAACGCCAATTCTTAACCCGCCACGCCAACACCCCGCTTCGCTTGACACATTCTGCCATGCATATATACACGCTGGAGCAAAGCCAACAGAGGCAAACACGCAGACAATTTTATTGCCTCCTCGCGGTAATGTTTCTGACGTCACAAAAACAAGTTAGTTATTTGAAAATACATGTTGGCAAGATGAAAGAGAGGGAAAGATGGTGGTCTTGTGTAAAATGTTTATTTGACGATTGACTATGACAAAAATTGAAAATCTAACCCAATATGAATCTGACCATAAAAATCATATGGTAGTATAGCTTAGAGTTCACAGAGCAAGAATCTGTTTTAAATAATATGGTAGTCCAAGTATTAGCCAAGTTATTGAGAAAATACTAAATGTCTACGGACGCTCAACCAGACAGACTGTCGTTCCTGATTGTTTTTATAACGGTAGTGGGGACGCGATCTTAAAAGAGAGGCATTGAGGAAATTCAAATTCGCTTGGGTAAAAAGAGTATAATAGGGAAAGGAGAGCGGTAGGTAAAATGTAATCCAAAACGAAACATCTTTTTGTATTGGGCATAACTAAAGCAGACTGGCCAATAGACTACCAGACGCAGAGTATGTTTGGAATTGTTTTTGTTTTTTCAAAAACTGCATTTGAATTCTGGTAGTCGCAAGCTTTCGATTGGCCAGTGCTACTAAATATTAGCAAAAAGCTTTCACTATTCATTGCCAGTTGAACTAAATTTTTCATTCAGATACGCTGAGAACAGCTGTGATCAATTTAAAATTAAATAACTAAATAAGTATTCACAGTCTGGACAGTTCAGAAGAAACTGAGGCCATTTCTTTGCAAGTCAGCGTCATTTGTTTATATTTCTTGAATTTTGTGGTAAGAATGCTTTATGAATTTAATATGTTTAATGCCATTACCAAAGTTAGATACTGCTATGGGGAAAAAGTGAAGGACGTGCCGGGAGCAGACATTGTTGAGTCCTCACGTTGAAATGTATCTAACTGATGTATGTTGTCATGATTATGTTTGAATATTATTGCATTTCTTCTTCTTCCTCTTTCGCCCTGAAAAGGACAGTGGTTGCGTTGTGTCTGTTTACAACGTAGCTGTGATATCTGCACCTTTCGGTCGACACATCCGACTTCTGCACGGCAGTTGTTAGGACCGGGTTTGCCTTCCCATTGCGATCCGTGCTCGATCAGCCAGCCTGCACTGCTGCAGACTGTTTCCAGGACCACCACATGGAGGTGGAGCACGGTCTTGACCAGCTCTGGTTCGCTGGTCCTGACGCAGGCAGTCAAGCTATGAGTCGCTGACTGCGGTCTCTATTGCTGCGTCTTCTATTGCATTTGAAATATGTTAGTAAGCCTCTGTGTTCCATGAACACTGTTAAACATGCCTGAAGCATATATATATATATATATATATATATATATATATATATATATATATATATATATATATATATATATATATATATATATATATATATATATATATATATATATATATATATATATATAAGAAAAGAAGAGAAAAATGTATAAAAGGAAATGTGGTTACCCCACATTATATTATTGAGGAAAACTATGTAAATGTACAGTGGCGTATCTGCCATAGAGACCTGAGGTGTGGTCACAGCAAGGTGGAAGTCATGAGAAACTAGGGGCGAGTGCACCTGAAATGCACGCGAGGCTGACCCCATATCACAGTAGGGAAATAAATAATATCAAAAGTGATTAGATATAAAAGGCCAGGGTGTCCTTTTGCTGCAGAGGTTTTATTTCCTGTGCCCGCTGGTAACAGGAAACCTGAGGAGTGACGATAACGCCAAGAAGTCTCCGACAATTCATGTATGCTGTCAAGAGATAACAGCAGGAGCTTGGGCGTGTGATGTGATATCGATATTTCTGCAACTACACACTATCTTATCATTCAACAAGAAACCCCAGGTGATATGTTAAGGACCTGGGTATATCTGACAGTTTCGTTTTAAATAAACACTGGTATTTCAAATCATACTCAGGAAGTTGATGGGGTATGATGATAATACAGCCCCTCATACACAGTGACTCTCCCTATTAGATGAATAAAGTGTAAGCTGTGAACATTCCAACAGGAAAGACATATATTAACTTTGTAGTTATTTGGGCAGATTGTCCACACAATTTTAGTTGATCTTTTCTGTAAACTATCTTGTCCTCATTTTCAAAGACCTGTTCAAAGATATGACTGGACAGGCAAAATAAATTGTACAAAAAAAAAATATCAAATTTAAAGAAAAACTTAACCACAGGTTTTTATTCACTTCCTCATAGAAACTTAACTTGTTTTTGTGTTGTGTACCATCATTTCATTTCTCCCCTAGACACTGGGTACATCATACACCAGACACTAGAGCCAAAATAGTGACCGTGTGAGATCTAGGGAGGTAGCGTTAGGTTCCCTGCACATAATTCATCATCATCATTTATAGAGTCAGGGGCCTACATGTGCTTGACCTCACACGGTTAATACATACACGGATTTCATTCTTTTAGGATACCATCATAACCTCCCCAGCAAAATCTAACATTGCTACATATATTATACTCCTGCATCCCTTTCATATCTTCTGCCTGCATACATAATCACAATTACGTCATATCCTACTACGGTGTAATTCCGTAAAAAGTAGCTTTGTTAGACTTTGTATTGCTCTTCATAAGCAAATCAATAGTGGTGTCTAAAAATATCCGTAACAATTATATTATATTATATCAAATCATACCATATCATTTCATATCATATCATGTATCATATCGTATTGTATTGTATCGTATAGTACCGTATCGTATTACATTATTTTACATTATGTTATGTGATGTTATTTAACATTATATTACGTTGTGTCATGTTATGTTACGTCATAAAAGTACTCAGTGTTGCTCAGAATTTCTAATAACGTTTACATAAACATATAACAGCAAGATTTGTGAATTGTAAAAAAAATCACACTTTTGTATTTTGATTAATTCACATTGGTTATTCTTTGAATTCGTGCGTCACATGTTAATTAAAGAATTAACTGATGGGAGTCACTCAGGCAAAGAAGATGGCTGGTAGATACAAGTGGTTTTAGAGATTTACTTCTCTGTACTGAGTTGTTTCTCTTTATTTCACTTTCAAGTCTTAGTTAAGTGTCGTGTGTGCTTTACCCTGTGAAAGCTGGTATATAGACAATAGACATTACAAAAACCGAGAGAAAAATGCCCACGAATTGAGTACTCAATCTATATGGTAGCTATTCGTATAGACTTACCGCATGATTCAAGTATTGTATTCTTTCTCTGGCTAGAGAAAATTTTTTTCACAAACATTCTGGTCTAGACTTTGCAAAGTTTTGAGATAGGCATACTATATCATTTGTGTTTTCTCGTTGTAGTCCATTTGTTCATGAAATAGCTTGTGTCTGTAGTTCGCGTGCCTATATGTTGATGTATTAAGACGTGTCAGATT
Organism: Oreohelix idahoensis; assembly: GCA_024509875.1. Lineage (NCBI taxonomy): Eukaryota > Metazoa > Mollusca > Gastropoda > Stylommatophora > Oreohelicidae > Oreohelix > Oreohelix idahoensis. Next base: position 199,415 of record JAMPIV010018170.1, read on the forward strand.
AATAATACATCAAATGTTGTATTGGGGTCTGTCTCTTGTGTCAATGTTGGTATTTACATTAACCTCTTAGGAGTGACTAAGACACTATATTTTGCTCGTCAACCAGTCTGGCTTATAACAACAATCTTGTCAGTTTTGAGTGTCTGGTCGTAAGGTTTATCAAGAAATATGTTGATAAAGTTCAGCTTAGACTGTGGCATGTCCAAATTTAAGTAGATCGAGACTACATAGTAATATAAACGGTGATCCAGTTGATAAAATTAAGTTGTGCGGCGGCACTTCACGTGGTTCGAAAAAGTTGACAAACTCAGTTGGATAAAACACAGCGCTAGGAAATTTTCCATCACTGACGGAGGCGCAACATTTGGTGGGCAAGTTTTCTGCAGTCGTATTTTCGAGTAAATTATTTCGCATATTGGTGGTCAGCTCGATTTTCTGACAGTTAATCCAGCGTTGTGATGCTTCGAGGATAGTGTTTAATTTGGTGTAAATCGTAGAATAGCGGGTTATTTTTGCCTAAATTTTACCTGCCAGCTCTACCACAGCCTTCACCTTTAGGTGAGTGTTTTCTCTTACATCTTGCATAGTCTGATCAAGAGCTTCAAAAGCTCTCATATGTGGCATAATGTACTAATCTCATATAATGACGTCGCACTTTTTTAATACTTTAGCTTGTTCAGAACAATAAGATTAAGGGTATTTTAGGAAGTGAATGAGCTGTTCAACCACCTTCCAATAATCTGGAAGCAATTCTGGATAATGCAACTGTGAGAGCCTTGTCATTTAATTTCCGTATTTTGACAAAACAAAGTAAATTAATATGAAATGCTTTTCCTGTTTCACCAAGTGCATCATTTCTATTTATGATCAGGTCCGGAATATGATTGCATGCCGATCTTTCATTAATCAACAAAAGAGGTTCATATGTTTCAATAAATCTTTCTAACTGATCAGCTTCGCAGTATCACTGTAATAGTGACATGTGGATGGATGACGTCATGTTCATTTGTGGCATTAGAACGCAATGAACTGTCCGTGCAAGGCATAAGGTTGTTCGGAATTCCGTTAAATACGTCACGATTTGATCGAAATAAGATAAATAACTGCAATCAATGGTACCTATACCTTGTAGCGGTATGGCAGCTTGTGTACCCTGACAATCCCAAGAGCTATGCCAGTGGGAGATTTACTCCTGGTAGGTTCAACCAAGCTGGACTGGTCTGCGTGGGTAGGGGTCAGACAAAAGCTGGTACTCTGGTCCTCCAGGTTGGGGGTTTTAGCACAGGGCCGACACCCCTGTCTATGTAAAAAAATCGCACGTTACGGAAACAACAATAAATGGAAAAACTTTGCTGCGGGACGGATATCCGGAGTCTCAGGCTCGTATGACTGACAGTGGTGAAAGCCGAAAGGAAGCCACTGGCATGAAAACGGATGCCCCGACCGCAAAACACGAAACCAGAATTGGTTTTTGGAACGTCAGAACTATGAATGAGGCAGGAAAGCTGAGACAAATCACAGCAGAGATGAGGAACTACAAGATACATATCCTGGGAATAAGCGAGAGCAGATGGACAGGTAGGGGGAGAATAAAAACAGCTACAGGGGAAAAAGTACTTTAGTCTAGCAGAGAGGATGGTCAGCACAATGAAGGTGTAGCCATTATCCTGAAGAAAGGAATGGAAAGGTCTTTACTGGAATGGAAACCCATCAACAACAGACTTATAAGAGCAAGACTAAGAGGGAGGTTCACCAACACCACAATTATACAATGCTATGCACCAACAAACGACAGCGATGAAGAGATCAAGGACGAGTTCTATCAACAGGTACAAAAAGAAATGGAAACTACACCCAGGTACGATCTCATTATAGTAATGGGAGACCTAAATGCGAAAGTGGGAGCATACAATAATTATAACGAAAGAGTAATGGGGAAATGCGGAGTGGAACAGCAAATGAGAGTGGGGACAAATTAATAAGCTTCTGCAGTATTAACAACCTGGTCATTGGAGGAACACTTTTTCAACAAAAGGAAGTGCACAAGTTAACATGGGAATCACCAAACGGACGAGACTGAAACCAGAAAGATCACATAATGATCAATGGCAGATGGAGACATGCACTACAAGACGTGACAGTAAGAAGAGGCGCAGATGTGGGAAGTGATCATCACCTAGTAGTAGCAAGACTGAAAGTGAAACTCAGAGCTGCTGGACCAGTTGCAGTCAAACAGAAAAGATACAACATCACGAAACTGAAGGATCCCCTCACCAGAAAAGCTTTCGTGGTCGACGTAAAGAGAAGATATGAGATTATCAAAATACAGGAAAGAACAGAGACCGATGATGTTGACCAGAGATTCAACACCATCTCAACAATATACAAGGAAAGCAGCAAGTCATGCTTGGGATTCCAGGAAAGAAAGAGCCAAGACTGGATAACACCAGATACGCTAAACACCATAGCGAAGAGAAAGGAAATGAAAAGAAAGAAAACAGAAGCTAAGTCTCCCAGATTAAAGGCAATATATAGTGAACAGTACAGTCAGCTGGACAAGGAAGTTAAACGTCAAACCCGTGCTAACAAAAGGACATTTCTGGATGACTTTGCAAGACAGGCAGAAGTGGCAGCACTGAGAAATGAACAAAGCACAGTATACAAAATAACAAAAATCATCAGTGGAAAACGAGGTGCAAACAATATTACATTAGTAAGAGATAAGCAAGGAGATCTCATCACAACAGTAGAGGGACAGGAAACAAGATGGGCAGAGCATTTCAGAGAAACTCTGAATAAGGAACCACCAGAGACACAATTGAATGTTCCTGAGGTTGAAAATGATCTAGATGTTAATACAGACATCCCACGAAAAGAAGAAATCATCACAGCAATCAAAGGGTTAAAGAATGGAAAAGCTCCTGGTCATGATAACTTAAATGCAGAGCTATTTAAGACAGACCCAGGGCTAGCAGCAGAACTATTAGAACCACTATTTGCACAAGTCTGGAAAACAGGGACAACACCAACAGAGTGGAGAAAAGGAATAATTGTCAAATTGCCCAAGAAGGGAGATCTTGCAGACTGCAATAATTGGAGAGGAATAACTCTTCTCTCAGTTCCCAGCAAAATACTATGCAGGATAATTATACACAGAATCTCAAAAGCAGTAGACCACAAACTGAGGAAAGAACAAGCAGGATTTAGAAAGAACAGAAGATGTGTAGATCATATATTTACCCTCAGGAACATTATAGAGCAGTGCTCAGAATGGCAAAGACAGTTGTACATTAATTTCGTTGATTTTGAAAAGGCTTTTGACAGTATACATAGGGACAGTTTATGGAAAATACTGAGGGCTTATGGAATTCCAAGCTGCATAGTGTCAATCATAAAAAGCCTTTATGCCAACTTTACGTGCAGCATTGGGCAGAGCAACCTAACCTTTGAAGTGAAGACAGGAGTACGACAGGGATGCCCCTTATCAACCACTCTATTTTTAACAGTCATAGACTGGGTAATGCGCCAGACAACAGAGGGCAATCCAAGAGAAATAAGATGGACTACATTTTCTACATTGAAAGATCTGGAATATGCAGATGACATTGCACTGCTAGCACATTCACATCAACACATCCAGGAAAAACGGATAGACTTAATAAGTATAGCCAGCAGGTGGGCTTGAACATCAACCTAAAGAAGACAGAGGTCATGACGCTCAATGTGAGCAACCCTGAGCCCATATCAGTAAGGAATCAGCAACTGGAACAGACAGATGCCTTCACATACCTAGGATGCATAGTAACACCAGACGGCGGAGCAAGCAAAGACATCAACAACAGAATGAACAAAGCAAGAACAGCCTTTTTTAGTCTAAACAACATCTGGAAGTCCTCTCAGTACAGCACAAGCACAAAATTAGGATTATATCAGAGCTGTGTGCTTTCTGTGCTTCTCTATGGCGCGGAGAGCTGGAGAGTTACAGAGAAGGAAATGTCGAAATTGTCCTCTTTTCACGCAACATGCCTAAGAAAAATTATCCGAATCATTTGGCCGAATATCATCACCAACTGTAGCAAAATATGCGAGAATAAACGCTCAATTCAGTACGATTTAGGCATAAAACGATAATAAATACAGTAGCCCGCATGTGTCTGACGGTTGGCATCTTCGAAGCCAGCACCGCTGCTTTTTGCACAGTGCTAAGCCTATAGAACGATTTCACGGCCAAAAGTCTGACACACTTTAGTTTTGTTTTCGAGAAACACTACTAATAGTTAACCTTTGCCCAATCTGCTGATTACACTTTGTAAGTCTAGCCTTACAATTAACTATTGGCGGAAGTATACCCCAATATAGCTATCTGAAGTAACACTTTCTGTCAACTTTGTAGCAAAATCCGTAGTAATCCTTACATTTTTTGGTAATATTACACGATACAATGCTAACTAGTAACGCAAATTCTTAAACCCGCCCCGTCTACCCCGCTTCGATGACACAGTCTGCAACGCATATATTCACACTGCAGAAAAGCCAGCAAGGCCAAACCACGCAGACAGTTTTATTTCCTCCTAATGGTAGCATTTCTGATGTAACTAAAACTGTAGTTATTTGAAAAATACATGCTCACAAGATGAAAGAGAGGAAGATGGCGGACTTGTGTAACATTTTAGTTGACAAAAATTGGAAATTTTAAACTATTATGAAGTTCCCCATAAGAATTATATGGTAGTATGACGTAAAGTTCGCTGAGTAAGAATGTACTTTAAAATATATGATAGTCCCAGTATTAGAGAAGTTATTGAAGAAATGGGGGGTAGGGCTGGAGTGTGTAAGGGATAGTACCTCACGGTGAGAGGCAGTCACTTCCTATTTTTGAGGATGGCCTGGATCCTATTTGGTTCCCCCACTCCAGTTCAGCTCATGTGTGGCTCCTCGAGTTTGCTTGTGTACGGCAGCGCCACCCCCCGGGCAACGGCTTTGACTGGCCGGCAGAACTACATGAGTAAATTGAAAAAGGGAGGTCCCCCTTAAACAGTACACACAACTGCTGGCCGAACGGGCGGATGATCAATAATATTTTGACAACGGCTTCTAGGGCAGGAGTTGGAAAGGCCTGGTATCGGGCTGAGGGCGCACCATGGACTGTAATGGTAAGCGGCCAGAACCATCCAGAAAGCAATGGCAAACTACTGGATGTACAATGCCAAGAAATCCATAATGGCTAATCTGAATACTACACAAAGATCTGGTGGTGAGGCCCCCAGGCCAGGTAGATCATATTTAACTGGGGAAGAGATCGTTGGCAGTGTCAGTACAGGTAATCGTGATGACGGCCAAAAGCCTGACTGTGTTACCACGGAAAACCATGCCATCGGTCTTAGAAAAATAATCAAAATAGGAACATGGAACGTCAGAAGCTTATACCAAGGAAAACAGTACATAGTGAAGAACGAGATGGAAAGACTAAACATCGATATCCTGGGCATCTCAGAGCACAGATGGTCGGGCCAGGGACACTTTTCGATTCCATCAGGAGGAACATTCATATACTCAGGCAAAGAGAGAGGAGGTCAGAGTGGCGTCGGCTTCTACCTGTCTAAAAGGACAGCTGCCTCCCTATTAGGATATAATCCCATAAATGTCCGCATTGTCACAATCAGACTGAAAGGAAAAAAAAAGAACATCACAATTATACAAACATATGCGCCAACAGCAGCTGCTGAAGAACAGGAAATTGAAGATTTTTACAATGAACTGCAACACGCATTAGAGAAAGCAAATAAGCAAGATATTAGGATAATAATGGGAGATTTTTATGCCAAAGTTGGAAACCAAAGATTAGAACATGAAAAAAGAGTGAAAGGAAGTTATGGATTGGGTCAGAGAAATGAGAGAGGAGAACGCTTGACAACATTCTGCCTAAAAAACAACCTAGTCATCACAAATACTCTTTTCATGCAACACCCTAGAAGACTATATACATGGACGTCACCGGACGGAAAAAGCAAGAACCAAATAGATTACATCTTAATACAACAAAGGTGGCGATCTTGTATCTCATCCATCAAGACGCTCCCAGGAGCAGACTGTGACTCCGACCATGAACTTCTTGCTGCAAACTTCAAGATCAAATTGAAAAAAGTCGTTACAAGCGACAAAGTAATACGTTATGACACAAGCGCCATACCAGAAGAGTACAGTGTCGATATTCAGAACAAATTTGACATTCTTATGGCAGTACAGGAGGAAATGACACCAGATGAACTTGCCAATAACATCAAAGATGTTTATATTACAAATGCACAGAGGTTAATTCCTAAAAGAAGTATAAAGAGACGAGAATACATCTCAGACGAAACACTGAAGTTGGTGGTAGAGAGAAGAAAAATGAAGTCCAAAAAAGATACAGAAAATCAGGAGTTGTACAAGGAATACACAAAGCAGATTAAAAAACGAGTCAGGCAAGACAAACAACAATACATAAACGACACCTGCAGAAAAATAGAGGAAATGCGCGAACAGGGATTGAGTAAGAATATGTTTTCTGAAGTAAGAACATTGAAGAACAGCAACTTTAAATCATCACCTCGAGCAATAAACGACAAGAAAGGCGACACTCTAACAGAACGTAAAGATATTCTGAACAGATGGAAGGAGTACTGTCAAGAAATGTATACGGAAATAAACAAAGCGGCAGATAACAACGTCATGAATGAAGCGGAACGTGAACCAGAACCTACCATAGAGGAAGTCCGGAACGCAATCAAACACTTAAAAAGTGGAAAATCTCCTGGTTGTGATGAAATAACAGCTGAAATGATACAGGCAGGAGGAGAAGGCAGCGCTCGTATATACCATGCATTATGCTGCAGGCTATTATGAAAAATATGGGATTTCCAAACCACCTTATACAACTCATCGCACTGCTGTACCAAGAACAACAGGCAGCCGTAAGAATAGAGGGGGAAACACCAGAATGGTTTGAAGTACAGAAAGGAGTAAGACAAGGCTGTACCCTTTCCTCTTACCTGTTTAACATTTATGCCGAGAATATCATGAGAAATGTAAGAGATGACCAAGAACACACCGAGTTTGACTCATTTAATATCGGCGGGTACCAGATCCCGGAAATCAGATATGCTGACGACACAGTCCTCCTATCGACCAACCCAGAAGGACTTGAACAATTACTTCTGTCCACCAAAAAACACAGCGAGGCCTAGAATCTATACCTAAACACCAAGAAGACTAAAGTATTGACAACAGACAAAGTAAAGACCAAACCAGAAATTGAAATTGATAACGAAGAACTGGAAAGTGTTAATGAATTCGAATACTTAGGATCAATCATCAACAGCTCTGGCGACTGTGCAGTAGAAATTAAAAGAAGACTTGCAATTGCTTCACATAAACTAATACAGATGAGAAACCTATGGCAAGGCACAAGCAAAGAAACAAAGTTACAACTGATCAGAGCATGTATATTCCCAGTGGCAACATACGGCTGCGAGACTTGGACACTCAATAAAACAGTTGCAAAAAAGATTACATCATTTGAAATGAAATGCTACAGAAGGATGTTGAGAATACCCTGGACAGAAAAAAAGACCAACAGAGAAGTACTGCACTCACTAAACGTACAGGAACATTGGCTTCTAAATACCATCGCAATAAGGAAGCTGAAATTTTTCGGTCATATAAAAAGACATAATAGCCTGGAAAAAACAGTGATGGAAGGCATGGTCCCTGGAAAAAGGGGAAGGGGTCGACCTAGACGACGGTGGACCCAGAACATCACAGAGAGTCTGAACTTGTCTTTGGCTGATGCAGGTCGACTTGCCCAGAATCTTGATGCGTTCAGAGCAGCTGTAATGGAGACAACGTTCTGGAAAGAATACGTCACATGATGATTGAAGAAATACTAATATCTAAGAACACACAACCAGACACACTGGCGTTCCTGCTCATGTTTTTTGGTAACGTTAGGGGGACGCGAGCTGGAAAAAGAGGCAGGGAGTGTGGCGTTAAAAGTTTATGTTCTTCAGTTGATTGTTTGTGCTCGTTTTCACACTGTGTCTAGGTTTATATATCATAGGTCCCCAAGATTCAGGACAGCCACAATAGTTCATTAACGATACTTTCTATGACTCGAAGATTCCACACAACGATCAATATAACAGCTGGATATTTTAGTAACATTCCATTTATTATTCACGTAGACAATACATCATTACACAGCATGCATAATTAGGTAGATTCAGCAACTCCTATAATCCGTAGGTCCATATAAACATTACCTCATTCCTATTCCTACCTTTAGTTGTATTTAATAAACATTAATATGTTTCAAGACACTTCTATTTTAACATTTCCCATATTTCTACCATTGGGTAGAACACACACACAAGTCGCCCATTCAGGGTCAACACACGCTCTGTCCATCTTTCCTCCACACTGATCACGTCATGTGCGCAATACACATATCGACAAATTACTATCGTGCTGCGCTCATCAGCACCAAAATCCTATTTATTTTCTGGCGTGTGGCGTGCAATAGCCAGCGCCACATTACCCCCCCCCCCTCTCCGAACAACTGAAAACTTAGTTTTCAGTCAGGCAATTATAATCTGAAGCGAGATAAAATCATTCATCTTATCCCTAATGCCTTATGATTCATCAACATCATCTCAACCCATAACCCGTCATGGGTCGTAGGGGTGCCATGGTGGAAGCATCAGCAGACAGGGTCCTCCACTGCTCTCTATTCTCAGCAATGCGTACAAGTGTGGAGAAACCGTGTCCTGCCCATTCTTTGATGTTATCAGCCCAGGATTTTCTTTGCCTTCCTCTTCTCCGTTTACCTTCGACTGTTCCCTGGAGGATCGTTTTCGAAAGGGAGTCATGACGAGTTACATGCCCAAACCAGGCAAGCTTTCGACGTTTCACTATTGACAAAAGTGGTTCTTGATGGCCTGCATAGGTGTTTATCTTCTCTCTAACATAGACATTTGTTTTGTGCTCTTTATAGCAAATGCGCAAAATTCTTCTATAACATTTATGCTCGAAAGCCTGAATCCTTCGCTCCGTATCTGCAGTGAGTGTCCAGCCCTCACACCCATACAAGAGAATAGATAATACAAGTGATTTGTATAATTTGATCTTCACAGGAAAACTGATGTTACTTTTCCAGATCACATTCAACCTTGTCATGGCAGCTGAGGCCATCTCAAGTCTTGTCTTGATTTCTTTATTTGATCTTCCATCACTACATATAGTGGACCCGAGATATTTAAAGGTGTTAACTTCTTCTAACGTTTGCCCATTTAACGTAATGTTGGTCGGAACATGTTTCTTATGGCTATTCACCAATATCTTGCTTTTTTCTATATTAATTTCCATCCCATATGTTCTTGTTACTTTCTCCAGTCTAGAGGTAAGGTCTTGAAGTTCTGATTCTGTTCCAGCTATCAGATCAATATCATCAGCAAAACGTAGATTACACAGAGGTCGGCCTCCAATCGATATGGTTGATTTATAATCGTAGAGAGCCTCCTGCATAATATGTTCTAGATAAATGTTAAAGAGCACTGGTGACAGGATACATCCCTGGCGAACTCCTACAGTTGTTTTGAAAAATTCTCCAATGTCATTGCTTGCAAAAACAGCACTGCTTGCGTCCTTGTATAGTGCTTCAATGATATCTATGATGTTGGTATCAAAATTGAATTTTCTCATTATTTGCCATAAACCTTCATGCCAGACTCGATCGAAGGCTTTTGTGAAATCGATGAAGTTATGGTATAAATCATGTTGATGCTGGAGATGTTTTTCGATCAGTAATCTAATATTGAAGATTTGTTCTGAGGTACTTCTTTTTGGTCTAAAGCCAGCCTGTTCCTCTGACAAGATTTCTTCTGATTTCTGTTTTATTCTGTTCAAAAGTATCCTTAACATCACCTTACTTGGATGACTAATAAGGCTAATGGTTCTGTAGTTCTTGCACATTTTTAGATTTCCTTTCTTTGGAAGCGGTATTACTAATGACTGCGTCCATTCTTTTGGCCATTTTTTTGTACTCCATATCTTCTGGCAAATTGTTGTCATGATTTTTACTATATCTGGTCCTCCATATTTCAAGAGCTCTGCTGGTATATTATCCACACCCGGTGACTTCCCTCCTTTCATCGAACATATAGCCTCTTCCACTTCTTCCCGTAGTATTGCTGCATTTCCGAGTTCTCTGTTTTCGCACTTAATGTTGTTTAATATGCCTAAGTCAGTGTCAAGTTTACAGTTATATAATTCTTTACAATATTCTGTCCACCTTCTCATTACAGCTGTTTTTTCATTGAGCAGAGCCCCATTGCTATCTTCTATGACAGTTACCCTGGGCTGTTGGGGTTTTGATAGTCTTCTTAATGTGTCAAAAACTGCCTTGCTGTTACCTTTTATTAGCCCCGTATTAATGGACTCACATTATTATTAAATGATATCTATCTAGATTGTAAAGAAAAAAATGTCAGTAATAACAATATGAATAAATAAGTAATTATTGTCCACTTCCGTATTCGAGTTATTACATAACTCTAGAGAGGGTGTCAGCTAGGACATTGTCCTTTCCTGCTATTGGTAAAACGTCAAAATCATACCCTTGCATTTGTAGCGCCCATCGGGTGAGACGTGCATTAGTCGATTTAAAAGTCTGTAAATATGTGAGGGCTTTTTGATCAGTGAATAATTTAAAATGTGTACCCACCAAGAACTTCTGTAGTTTATGTAATGTCCATACCAATGACAAAAGTTCCCTTTCCACAATTGGATATCTGGATTCTGTCTCTGAAAGTTTTCTGCTGAGGTAGAATATCGGGTGGCACTCGCCATTAAAGGTCTGCATTAAACATCCCCCGATTCCTTTCAGAGATGCGTCTGTAACCACGAGAAAAGGTCGTCGTAAGTCTGGTAGTCTTAGTATTGGACTTTTTGAAAATTGTGTTTTGATGTTCTGTAAGGCATGGTCACACTCTTTGTTCCATATTATTTTTTCAGGCATACCCTTTTTGTCAGAGCAGATAGAACAGAAGTTAAAATGGAAAATCGTGGTATAAACCTGTGATAAAAGTTTATGAGTCCCAGCAAACTACGAACTTGTTTCTTAGTAGTTGGTATGGCAAGATCTAGTACCCTTTTTAGTGTAGACTCATCAGGTTGTATTGTATGTCGGCCAATCTTATGACCCAGAAATGAAATCTCAGTAAACCCAATTTCGACTTTGAAAGGTCGAGCTGTGAGGTTATGTACTCTGAGAGTTTGGAGCAACGACTGTATCCCAGCGATATGCTGTTCCCAAGTATCACGAAAAATGCAAATATCGTCCATATACGAAATGAGATCGGTGCGATTACCTAAAACGCGACGCATCATGCGTACAAATGTCGCTGGAGCATTCCGTAAACCAAAACACATGACATTGTAATGAAACAATCCACGAGAAGTGGCAAAAGCAGTCAAAGGTTTTGATACATCATTTATATACAGCAAGCGTATAGTCCATATCAAATCCATAGAACTTGATTTTATCAAGGTGTATGCCACGATTGACAAAAATTCTATTTTGTGGATCACGTTTGAAAACTTTTAAACCTCCATCTGTGCCATTACTTGCATGACCATTGGCTAGAATCACACCTTCTTGTGGCTCACCGGTAGACATGACCAGACTCTCACCTGTAATATTTGCACTAACTTTATTTTTAGCTTTCCTTTCTCTAAGCCAAGCCTAGACTCCGTTTCTTTTTTTTTTCCTTATCAGGGATGTAATTCTACCCCTCTGACCTTATGAATAGTGCGATGTTTCAGTGTAACATCAAACGCAGCTCTCTGCTAAACAACAGATTATCTGTTTGCACTTCGAAATGTTAAAAGGCAACAGTGTAGCAAGATAATACGCAATGACCGACTTCGAAACGAACAGCTGATTTTTGTGTGATATACTTGTCTCTGAAGTATATGATACTTATCCACTACTATCACAGAGTATCTGTAATAATCTTATATATTAACATATTAGCAATTAACAATATAATATAATCAAGTACTAAATAACGCCATTACTACCTATTTAAAAGCATGCCATACTATCACATTAGACAAAAGATTAACTGACAACGCTGGAAACAAATCAGGAAAAAGACAACAGTGTAAAAAGTCATAAAATCTTACCATATAATAAAACAGTTGTTTCCACCGTCAATGAACAGTACAGGACGAGATACAGTCACATAGAACTTCTGTACATATTAAAAAGAAAGTCAGAGAAGACCTACAGGTACGAACATAATCCTATAAACTAAATAAGAAATACACGACAGTATGTTACTTAACAGCACAGCTAAACAAATAAGAAAATATTAATCTCAGTCAGAGCGGAAATACGACAGCACTAAATGCTGAATCCCTGAAAGAGATCAATACAATCAAAATCTATAGAACGACGACAACTAAATTCATCCGAGGATATAACTGAGTGTCGTCCACAAGAAAACATTAAACATAAAAGATACACAAAAACAAGATGTGCCTGACATTTTTAGGACCGGAAACCATGACCCTACCAACATATATTCACTTATATGATTAAAATCCACGACCGCCAATCCTCGTTGTAGACAAGACGCATCAACCTCGCAAAGTAACCTTGAATCTATGCAATAAACACGGGTCAAGGAAAGAATGTAAAGTCTGAGTTGCTCAACGCGTATAAGTGTCCTGTTCAAGACGTTCCATGTTCCTGATTACGAAATCCAAGTGGTCAGCAAATCTGTTTGATGACGTACGTAAAAGATTAAATCATCCTTCTTGACCATTGCAGACAACCGAAATGATTTCTCGGACATCAGGGTTGAAAGACTTGTCAGACCCGAAAGACCCAAAAGACTGGTTCTGGATACCGTCACGATTCTCACGATTCATATTATGTGTATAATAAATGTCCACTGGTAAGTTTATTTTAGGATTTACAAGTCCGTTCAGGTGACCTTAATGTAATGGTTCACTACACCGATTCAACGTGAAATGGCCTCGAGGTGACAATATTCTTCATAGTAACCTGTGGCCGCAATATATTGTGTCGAAATTTCATATCTGTTCGTGGGCAGTCAAATGTCTGGTCCGCGACTTTAATAGAATATATGTTGTTTGGTAATAACGTCTTCCCAACAGTCCAAGGTCTTGGCATGACCTCGTACGAAAAATTGCAATTTCTATTGATTCCACAAATTCGTGTGCTTGATATCTTGCGTACTTTCCACAGTACAGCATTGTACAAATTCCAAACAATTAATTACTCTCCAACGGAACGACCCTCCCATATCTGTGGCGTTAAAAGTTTATGTTCTTCAGTTGATTGTTTGTGCTCGTTTTCACACTGTGTCTAGGTTTATATATCATAGGTCCCCAAGATTCAGGACAGCCACAATAGTTCATTAACGATACTTTCTATGACTCGAAGATTCCACACAACGATCAATATAACAGCTGGATATTTTAGTAACATTCCATTTATTATTCACGTAGACAATACATCATTACACAGCATGCATAATTAGGTAGATTCAGCAACTCCTATAATCCGTAGGTCCATATAAACATTACCTCATTCCTATTCCTACCTTTAGTTGTATTTAATAAACATTAATATGCTTCAAGACACTTCTATTTTAACATTTCCCATATTTCTACCATTGGGTAGAACACACACACAAGTCGCCCATTCAGGGTCAACACACGCTCTGTCCATCTTTCCTCCACACTGCTCACGTCATGTGCGCAATACACATATCGACAAATTACTATCGTGCTGCGCTCATCAGCACCAAAATCCTATTTATTTTCTGGCGTGTGGCGTGCAATAGCCAGCGCCACAGGGAGGTACATTCAAATTAGCTTGAGGTGAACAGAGTATGAATGGGAAAGGGAAACGGTAGGAGAAATGTAATCCTAAACATGATATCTTTTGTATTTGGCATGACTAGAGCAGACTAGCCAATCGACCACCAGTTATTCAAAATTGTTTTGGGTTTTTCATTCAAACTGCATTTGAATTCAAGTAGTAGAACGTTACGATTGGTTAGGCTGGTAGATATTAGCAAAAGGCTTTGATTATTCATTGCCAGTTGAACTAATATTTTTATACAGATACGCTGAAAAACAGCTGTGTTAATTATAAATTTAAATAAAGAATCAAGTCACAGTCTGTACGATTCGGAGGAAGCTGAGGCCATTTCTTCACAAAATCAGCGTCATTTGTTTATATATTTCTTGATTGTGGTAAGGATATTTTATGAAATTTACTATGTTTGGTCCAACTACACAAGTTAGATACTGCTTTTGGGGAAAAAGTGAAGGACATGTCGGAAGCAGACATTGTTGAGTCCACACATTAAACGGTATCTGACTGATGTATGTTGTTATGATTATGTTGACATATTATTGTATTAAAATAGATTAGTAAAGCCTCTGTGTTCAATGAACACTGTTTACATGCCTGAAGCAAATATAAGGGTAAAGAAAAGAAGAGAACATCATATCACAGGAAATGTGGTTACTCCACATTATTGTATGGAGGAAAAGTATGTGAACGTACAGTGGCGTATCTACTATAAGGACTTGAGGTGTGGTCACAACCAGGTGGGAGTCCTGTACCATTCAGGGGCTAGTGCACTTGTAAAGCACGCGAGGCTGACCCCATACCCACATAGGAAATTAAGTGTTAGAATAAATGATCAGAGATAAAAGGCCAGGGTGTCTTTTTGTTGCAGAGGGTCTATGTTCCTGTTGCCGGCTGGTGACAGGAAACCTGCTGAGTGCTTATAAACGCCAACCAGTCTCCATCCAGACTTACATGCTGTTGAATATCCAGTAGGAGCTTTGGCGATTGTTGAACTTGAAATTTCTGCAACTATCCATCGTATTATCTTACAACAAGGACTCTCAGGTGAAGAGTAAAACATCTGGGGCATCTCTGACATTTTCTTGTGTTTCAAACTATTACACAGGAATTTTATGGGGGTATGAGGAACTAATCTGTGGCCTAATGGATATGAACGCAGTTTCATAATCCAGATATACCAGGTTCGAAACCTGCTGCAGGCGGTTTGGTAGCAGATCGCTTTGTGTGGATTTTTAACAATGGTATAAGCGCCGTACCGTTCAGAAAGCAATGGCAAACTACTGAATGAAAAAATTGCCTAGAAAAATCAAAAACAGCCAATAAAAGCTGGGGTTGATTGCCACGTCCTGTAAAGGATAAGGAACTAACTTTATGAGGAACTACAGCCCTCATATACAGTGACTCTCCCGTTATATAAATACAGTGAATTAGCTTAATATTTCCTACAGGAAGAACAGTTATAAATTCATAATAACTTTTAGTTATTGGGCAGATTGTCCCAACATTTTAAATTGTTCTTTTTCTGTAAACTATCTTGTCTTTGTTTTCAAAGACCTGTCCACAAGCTATGAATGGACAGGCAAAATAAATTGTAAATACTTTTTTTTAAGAAAAACTTAACTTCTTTTATAGAAACTTAAAGTGTTTGATTGTTGTGTACCATCATTCATTTCTCCCCTAGACACTAGGTACACCATACACTAGAGCCACAAGATCGACCGTGTGAGACCTAGGGAGGTAGCGTTAGGTTCTCTGCACATAACTCATCATCATCATCTCTAGAGTCAGAGACCTACATGTGCTTGACCTCACACGGTTATAGCAGACACCTTTTCATTCTTTTAGGACGCCATCATAACTTCCCCAGCAAAATCAACTTTGCTACACCAACCAAGATCTGCGTACTCGGAGCAAGTAAGAGGACATGCACACCATCATAGCTGGCAGACGCTGGAGCTGGGTTGGCCATGTCCTCAGAATAGATCCCGATGCCATCACAAGAACAGCTTTGCTATGGACCCCTGAAGGAAAACGAAAGAGAGGCCGACCAAAAACAACCTGGCGGAGGACTGTGGAGGCTGAGATGCAAAGAATGAATCAGAGTTGGGGCACTGTACGAAGGATGGCCGCCGACCGAGCAAAGTGGAATCAATTTGTTGTTGCCCTACAAGACGCCACCAGGCGTAATGGCCACTGACTGCTTTGACGGTCGGCGGCTAAGGATCAAAGAAGAAGAAGAAGATAAATAAGTCTTAGTAACTAATATTTCGAACCCAAGTCGTGCTAAGAAGAGACGTTTGTTTTTATGTTGTTGGCGACAGCCGATTCAACGCCAAGCAATTAACAATGATAGATTACTTCATCGGCATCAAGATAACCTTCGAACAAAAATATACGGTCTCTAATAAAATGAATTACAGCGATAAATAAGGGTCGAGTAGATCGAAAGATCTTTAAAAAAACCACTACAATTTTATAACTATACAATACTGTGTGAGCAATATAAAATACAACAGACGAGGAGAGCTTTCATTGCAAAAGGAAATATATGGAGATAAAAATAAGTCGTCCAACACAAAAATCAGAATCTTCAATTCAGAAGTCAAGTCAGTACTATTGTGTGGATCTGAAACACGAGGGACAACTAAAGCAACAACCAAAAAAGCTACAAACTTTCATAAACGTGTGTTTGCGTAGAATAGAAGGATAGAAGTGGTATAACAAGATTACTAATGTGGAAATGGTGACAAGAACCAGACACGTGACAGTGGAACAAGAGATGAGAAGAGGACACTGGAGATGAATAGGACACATATTGAGGAAACGTTTTGCTAGCACCAAGCCGTCTTTGTTCTGGAAAACCCAGGGTAAGAGAGGTAGAAAGAGACCAAGGAACACATGGAGAAGAGAATCGGACACAGACAGGAAGAGGATGAAAGACATGGAAAAACCTTAAGCTGATGGCGCAAGACAGCAAGCCTTGGCATAAGTTTGATGAAGTTCTATACTCATTTGGGTAGCTGAAAGATGATGAAGAAGAATATCTGCAATAAAAAGTCAGAAAATAGATTAATTACAGGCGGATACATGCATATACCTGAATATCTTTTGTTCATTCACCTGATGCTGAAATAGAAAGAAGCAAGAGTCGGACAAGAACCGACGACACCAGCCAAGATAAGCCATATAGAAAATCACATAATTAAAATGGTAGTTTTTATTTCACCGAACCTGAAACCTGAAAATAAAATAGAGCTTAGCAGATAAATATTATATGAACCCAACCTACGACATATTTACATACGCAAACCACGATTTCTTTTAACCCAGAACTGTATGAAGAATGAAAACACATTTGTAACTAGAAGTTCTGTTGATTCATCAAGCTGTCAATTTTATATGACATTTTGAGGCATTTCAATTCTTTTCTTCAACTAATTTCATCAGGTAAATGTTGATTAAAAAGGACGGCCATAATTACTTTTTGCTCTGACTAAGGTTTTATTCTTTTCCTAACTTTTTTCATTCTTGAATCACTGTATAACAGTATAACAGTAATAACAACAAAAAGCAACATCGAATCTCAACATATACAAAAACTAACACACGATAAAAACAACTATAGCACGGGATGTCAGAACTAGGAAGTTGAACCAACTGGTGCAAAACATTTAAAGTCTGTGTATGTGTGTTTGGGTAGGACGGGATAAAATGCTAATGCATTTTGTCGAGTACGGCAAAGCTAGGGTCATGATGGGACGCAACACATAAAGGGAAAATCATTTGGAACAGCCTAATTGATTAAATATTATTTTATTTAAAAGAGTATTTTGTTTGCACTAGGTAACATACGGTTAACAATTTTGCCGACGAATTCGCTCTTCTTTACATATTCGTAATCAAATGCAAGACAAAATACAAATACTTGATGAGACTTCACAGCTAGTGGGTGTGAAAATACACATTAAGAAAACAAAGATAATGAGAATAAATTCAGAAAACGATAGCACGACTGTACTGGAAGAAACACCAATGCAAGCTGTAGAATCATTCATATAACTTTGCAGCAATATAGACAGATGAGATGTAGTATCATTCATATAACTTTGCAGCAATATAGACAGATGAGATGTAGAATCATACATATAACCTTTCAGCAATATAGACAGATGAGATGTAGAATCATACATATAACTTTGCAGCAATATAGACAGATGAGATGTAGTATCATTCATATAACTTTGCAGCAATATAGACAGATGAGATGTAGAATCATACATATAACTTTGCAGCAATATAGACAGATGAGATGTAGAATCATACATATAACCTTTCAGCAATATAGACAGATGAGATGTAGAATCATACATATAACCTTTCAGCAATATAGACAGCAATGCAGCAATATAGACAGATGAGATGTAGTATCATACATATAACCTTTCAGCATACACAGATGAGATGTTGAATATATAACAGCAATATGACAGATGTAGAATCATACATATAACTTTGCAGCAATATAGACAGATGAGATGTAGAATCATACATATAACCTTTCAGCAATATAGACAGATGAGATGTAGAATCATACATATAACCTTTCAGCAATATAGACAGATGAGATGTAGAATCATACATATAACTTTGCAGCAATATAGACAGATGAGATGTAGTATCATTCATATAACCTTTCAGCACTATACACAGATGAGATGTTGAATCATACATATAACTTTGCAGCAATATAGACAGATGAGATGTAGAATCATACATATAACTTTGCAGCAATATAGACAGATGGAGGATCAGACAGTTACAGTAGAACTCCATTTATCCGAACCCCATGGGACCGAGCATCGTTCGGATAATCAAATGTTCGGATAATTGGATTACATGATGTATCGAGTACATGTACACATATTTCTAAAAATAATTAACAATCACAAGGAAAATACACTATAAAACATATTTACTTGTACTGTAATAATAATACCCACACTGTATTAGATCACTGTATCACCAAAATCTTTCATTACACTGCAGTGCATGTACTACTTGTATTAATTATTTTTGTTAAGAAAGAGAAATGTTTTCAAAATAACATTACAAACAATTCAAAACCAGGCGCAACTTACGTATACATGTACTTGCACAGATGTAGCCCACTATTTAAAATAATGAGGAATCCTCTTTTGCGCCAAACTGGATAGTCTGCTTTTGGCTGCTAAGTCCCGCATTCTCTTCAACAGCAGAAGCTGTGTAGGACAGCTGTCATCTTCTTGCTCGTACCAAGCCATCGCTGTTTCTAGTGCTATAAAGGCCTCTTCAGGACTTGGTCGACGTTTTGGGTTTTCTTCATAATCTACAAGTACATCATGTACTTCTGAGGAGTCTTCATCATCGGTCACTACATGTATTTGGTTTTCTTCTTGCACAAAAGACAAAATTTCTTCGTCATTCAAAAACTGAAAACCAGAATCATTATCATCTTCTAGCCACATGTGTGCATCATCTTTGTCACAGTCCGAAAATCCGGGCATTGCTTGAAACAGTTCCACAACTTCATTTATACAATCATCATTTGTGTCCACTGCAGTAGTTTCATTTCCTCCTTTTTTCCCAAGCAATCTATTCCAAGCCTTGTTGAGATTATCTTGTGACAGGGTGGTCCAAGCATCAGCTTACATATAGCAGCAGTCTTTGAGATTAAGCTTTTTTTGAAAACGCCACCACACTTTCTTCATCTTCAGCCAACAATAAACGACGCAGGACTTCCTTCTTGTACATCTTTTTAAGCTTTGCTATAACACCCTGATCCATTGGTTGAATCAGTGCTGTTACATTGGGAAGCAGAAAAATTACTTTAAAATTTGCATCAACTGCATTCAATGTATCCGTCTCTGGATGAGATGGTGCATTGTCCAGTAGAAGAATTACTTTTCCAGTTTTCTTTTCTTGTTCTTTCAACCTCTTCACATTTGGGATGAACTGATTTGTATATAAATCATGAAATATTTCACTATTCATCCAAGCACTCTTCTGTGCTTTGTAGCACAATGGGAGACATGTCACATTCTTTAAACAACGTGTTTTTTTGGCTTTGCCGATCATTAGCACCGGTAAACGATGACTTCCACTGGCATTCGCGGCTACCAAAATTGTTACTCTCTCTTTGCACTTTTTAAACCCAGGGGCAGCTGCTTCGCGCTGAGATGCAAGTGATTTTTGAGGCAATGATTTCCAGTATAAGCCAGTCTCATCGGCATTATACACATCATCGAGTAAATAACCTTCTTCTTCCAAAAAAGCCAAGAATGTTTCTTTAAAATTTTCAGCGGCAGTTGCATCGCTAGATGAAGATTCCCCTTGAATCTCCAATTCTCGTATGCCATGACGAGATTTAAAGTTTCTTAACCATCCCTGGCTAGCCTTAAAGTCAGGAGGACCGTCAAGTTGACTGTTGAACTGAAGTGCCTTTTCACACAATAGAGAGCCAGAGATAGGTTCCCCTTTGCTTCTTCTTTGCACAAACCATATATACAAAGCCTCTTCCAATTTCAAATCTTTCGCATTTCTCATGGTTTTATGTTTCTTCGACCCATTTTCACTATCCAATTTCGATAATTTTATCCTTGTTACTTTTGATGTCAGAGACGGTAGCTTTCTCAACATTGAAAATCCTCGCAAATGAAGACACAGTTTCACCTTTTCCTAGTCTCTTGATAATTTCTGTTTTCGTTTCAATTGACAAAACATTGCGGTTCCTTTTATATGCTTTAGGCCTACTGGAAGATGCCAGGTCGCACAGAGAAATACGTGTACACCAAAATTATTCTGCTGTAGTAGCAGACACAATTATTTTAAGTTGAACTGTCTGTTTAGCCAGTGTTCTGCCTAGAACTCACACGTACACTGGATTGGTAAACCAGATATTAACGGACTTTATGATCTAACTGACTTCATGTACGTAAGCGACCGTCCATTAGCCCATCTCATTGTCTACAAATTGTTCGCACACATTTGAAGCTTGCCGCATCAAAAGATTCAGAACTGTAGTCTAACGTGACTGGTGGAGACTGATTTTTTTTTTTTCTGGAAAAAGTCAGGGCACGGGGAGGTGGTAAGAGATTTGTGACGTCACATAAAGGAGGTCTGGGTTTTTGTGACGAAATGTGACAAGAGGGAGGGGGTGGGGGTTAAAAAATGGCAAAAATTGCATGTCGTCATATGTGGACGACCCCTTACATATCAACAACAACAAGGTTAAGCAGGTTCCAGAGTTCAAATGTCTAGGAGGCATTTTAATGGACAATGAAAGACTTGACATATAAATTGAAACATGATGTCAAAATGTGAGTGACTTACCAACCTTCACCAACAATAAAACATCCGAATTTCAGTATGGAAACTAACAACAGATGATGAATAGAATATTCTTAATAACTCTTTGCTATCAGGGCCAAACATGGTCCCTAACAAAAGCACAGGAGAGGAAAGTCACATCCTGTGAGATTAGATGTTTAAGAAAAGCCATTAATGTTACCAGGAGAGACATAAAGAGAAACATTGTAGGTACTACATCCTGCATCATCTATATAAAGAGACAGAGAATTACGTGGTTTAGCCACCTCATGAGAATGGAGACCAGTAAGTTTCCACTCTGCGCCTAGGACAGTAGAAGATCTGGTTTCAGAGCATGGGAAGACCAAGAGGCAATATCTTCCAACCTCCTTTTCTCTTCTTTTTATCAGATAAGTAGTTTAGGTGCAAGCAGCTTGTCTCTTTGATGATTTTGTGGGAAAGCTCTTTATCATTGTGAATTTTCCGTATTTATGTATATTTGTTCTATGTTTTTTGTGGGTTTGGTTGTGCCGCGACCTTGAATGTGGTTCATCGCGTTGTAAAACGGGCACATTCAAGGAGTTTCTTTAGGTCCCAGATTTCAATTCTCCCTCAGGAGAACCCAGCTAACATCTCTGAGTGATTTTTGTGTCACCTGTGAAATTATTACCATTGACTGTTTTAGCTGTGTTGTTATGTTTCATTGTAGTTCGTAATTGTTGTCTGTTTTTATATTTAGTTGTTCTTGCATTACTGATCGTAATTCGCTAGTCTAATGTTACTGTCATTTAGTTATCCATGTATTAATTGTTGTGAAGCGTGCTCGTCTTGTCCTCAATGTAGATTGAGCTTTTCTTTGTTGATTACTATATCCATTATTTATTTTTTCCACATTAGTATTTTCTTTCTTCATTTAGCTCTTTGGTCTTGTTTGTATTGTTCTTGATTTTGCTCCAAATATTTTTTTTAACAATCTCTTTTGTTGAAGAAATACAAGCTTGATGAAAATGGTTATCGCTTTAAATTTAAATCACTTACACCTTTCAAACAAAGATTTTGCTGAATACGTCTCATCCATTATGTTTTAAAAGGTGGATTGAGTTGTCCAAGATTGAACATACTTTTGACAACCTTGTTGATTTGGTGTTAATGGACAAGGTGTTGTCATCCATTAGTGTTGACTTTTTAGCCTACCTCCATGAGCGCAAGCCGGAGTCTTTATCAGCCATTGACAATTTAGGACGACAATTTATGACGGCTCATCCAGGAAGAAACATCAGCAACACTAATATTAATGAAGCATTGCCTGTGGCTTCAGCTAGGACCATGCATTTAAACACACACACAGACAGAGATCATAAAGTGTTGACAGAAACTTTGGCAAGAGTATGGATCGCAGTAGAGGATCTTTTCGTGGTAGATACAACTTTGAAAATCGTTCACATCCAGAGCAGAGGAATTTTCGCCCATATTATGACGGAAACTCATCACCGTAACAATTCTCTAGACCTAACAGAGATTGGAACAGGTCACAGAACTCTTATTCAAACAGTTGCCACAGACCATTTTTACGGTAACAATGCTAACAACAACAACAACAGAAATTATCAGAACAACAATTATTATCATCGTTCACGTAGTGTGGAACGATCAAACTCAGTTGTTAACCAGGGAAATAGTGCAGACTTGCTTAGTTAATATAATTAATTTTCTGCAAACAAATGTTTTTGCTGGACATTTTGCATTGCACCAATGACTATTTCATTATTAAAATTTCTTAAGTATTTAAAATCAATACTTTCATCAACTACGGTTATCATCGTCATGTGAATACAACTATTTTGCAAGACACTATGAACATTTCGTGAAAATACATTATTGTATCTTTAAGTCATACTTAAAGAATATACTGATTATGAAAAAAACAATTTCATCATACTTCGATTAATAACTGACATTGATTCCATTTTCCTTAATTCACTAAATGCATTCTAACAGTTTGATATTTTAGGTACCTATTGTTCATCTTAATAACAATTTGTGTTACCTATGGTTATT
The DNA here is from genome assembly GCA_024509875.1 of Oreohelix idahoensis. Lineage (NCBI taxonomy): Eukaryota > Metazoa > Mollusca > Gastropoda > Stylommatophora > Oreohelicidae > Oreohelix > Oreohelix idahoensis. The sequence continues at coordinate 222,768 of JAMPIV010018170.1, forward strand.
TAAGCTTTGAGTTGACAATTTTGACTCAACTTGATCACTACGAAGCTAAGGACGGTTTAGTGGATGTGATTGAAACTTGTTGATTTTATCATGTATTATATAAGTTTGGGTGCTGTATAACATGATAGCCTCCTCACTTCTGGTGTCAAAATGGTTGCACATGGGTTAGATATGGGCTCTGGTTTATATACCACTGACCTCACTTACAGTGTTAAATTGAGAGTGGTACAGTTATTTGAAAGCTTATCTTACTGTTGAAGTTATACCCATCAGAGTCACGCTTGGCTAATTCTACACAATATCAAATTACAAAACAACAATAATATAATACAATATATTATAATGTAATATAATGTAATATAATATAATATAAAATAATATAATATAAAATGTGATATAGCGCGCCTATCCTTATCGCCCTGTATACTTTTCGTCATCGTTCTTATCTTGTTTTCCCTCCGTTTCGCTCTTTCATCATTTTAAAAGTATTCTTTCATAATCACGGCTTGTACTTAAAGGCAACATTTAAACACGCCTTTGAATGTTTTCCTCACCTTACTTTATCTTCAGAAACACACCTGACACGTAAGGAAAGTATTGTTTGACTCGAGAGACGCCCACATGGGGAATAAAAAGAATTCTTTTGATATTGAGACAATAGCACGACTGGAGGTCAACAAAGTACCCGTGACACGTACAGAAATGTGGGTAACATATGGTTGAGAGAGGCATGTAGTCTACAGGTTGGGACACTGAAAGAGAATAAAGGAAATCCCCCCCCCCCCCTTTCTTGCCAGCAAAACAACAGAAGGGACTTCATGCGAGAGGTAAAAAGACAGAAGGCTTTGTGACAAAGGGGTGTATGATTTTTGTATTGGGCGGCCAATCCCAAACCGCGACTGATCTCGCAAAAAAACACGCAGCACGGAGTGAAAAGTTGGTTGCTAGATCCTACCTACTTTTAGCGATTGACGTGCTCTGAAATTGCACGCGAGCACGACAATATCGCAGGGTAAGATGGATGCCTAGCTACTGGATTAGAGGGCGTAGCTAACGGATACATTCAACTGCTTCTCACATATTGACAACCAGAAATATAACTACAAGTTCGCCAGAAGTCAGTACGGATTTTCAAATACTCGCGGAGCATACTTTTTCCAGAGCAGAGCCTGTTCACAGCTAGTTTTAATATTTAATTTATGTGTGGCTTTATAATATTCATACCTGTGAAATTTAATCATATAGCGTTCTTAAGGAGTTTGCGAAGGGAAAGGGAGTTTAGTACATTTTAGAAAAACTATTATTAATTTTGTTCTTTCCTTAAAATTTCTGTTTGCACTTAGCCTCATAGCTAAATGTGCGAAATATTGTTTTTTTTTCCATTACTTCTATTCGTTAATAGTTAATCAAATCAAAGATTTTTCCTCTAGGATAATATGAAGTAATTCATAGTTATGTACTTCACCTTCATCTACATTGTTACATCATCATTACAGACTTACATGAGCACCCATTTTCATGCGCAATATTTAACACTTACCATGCCCGCCTCATGACATAAATCATTACTGGAGAATTCAAAACGAGTGATCAGTAGTGAGGAATAAGATAAAAAGAAAGTTAGCTATTAATATTAGATGTGAAACGTATAAAACACTTTTGTGTCTTCAGTCCTGTGGAAGTCTGAGTCTACACCTTACGTGTTTGGCGTTATGATCTGTGCCTTCTATCACATAGACAGCAGGATATGCAGGAGAAAACAAAAAGATTAGTAACAGAAGCAAAGACTGGACTGCACATAAATGTAAATAAAACAAAGGAAATGAGAATAAATAATAGGCAGATGGCCTCGATGAAGATCAATCATCAAGTCATTGAAGAAGTGGAAAGCTTTACATGTCTGGGGAGTAACATTGACAAAGGAGGGGGAACAGCTGGTGACGTCTGCTCAAAGATAAATAATGCTTTTAATGCCCTTCGACCAATACGGAACTCCTCTGCTATATCCAGAGAGAACACAATTAGAATCTTTAACTCAAATGTAAAGTCAGTCTTGCTGTATGGCTCAGAGACATGGCATGTCTCAAAGAGAATCACCTTCAAGCTACAGACATTTGTAAATAGATGTCTCCGGCGGATCCTCCTTATAAGATGGCCAGGTGTAATAACAAATTTAGAGCTAAGAAAAAGATGCGGGCAACAGCCAATACAAAATGAAATTAAGGTAAGAAAGTGGGGATGGATAGGACATACACTCAGAAGAGAAAAATCAAGCACAGCCAGAATTGCCCTTGACTGGAACCCACAGGGGAAAAGAAGAGTGGGGAGGCCAAAGAGAACTTGGAGAAGAACTGTTGAAGTGAAGGCTAGGGAAATTGGGATGACTTGGGCACAACTGAAAAAGACAGCCCAGAATAGAAATCGACGAAGAGCAACTGTTTCTGCCCTATGTTCCACAGGGAACGAAAAGGAATGATGATGATGAAACATCCCAATGTACAAGGAAGATCTCCACGCCCGAGTTTTTATTCGGTGGTGGCGCAGCATTTTATCCACCTGTTTATGAAATGCTTACAAACTGCTTTTCCTATATGTCAAGTTCAACTCACCGAAAGGTGTATTTTATGAATCAAGATTACATATTCACAAGTTGATTAGCATAAACATATATCAAGTTCAACTCCCTCAAAAGCCTACCACCTGAGCCAAGTCAAAGCACGCAGAAGTTGATTCTCATATATATCAAGTGAATATCATACATCTACATTGGACTGTCAATGTCTACCTGTGTAAGATAGACGATATGAACCTCTATACAGATACAACAGGAGGCAATCTCATCATCAGCAGGACCCTCCCTCGATGATCATGTTTTTCGGCCCCTTAATCTCCTTTACACTCTATAAGTGTATGTGTGTGTGGGGGGTGGGGGTGTCTTAGGTCATGACTCACAAGTGTCAACCTCCTGTTGTCTTGTGCAGAGAATTGAACCCACTCCACATTGGTTGCAGCTTTCAGCTTCACTCCTGTATTCTGCCAGCTGGAAGGAATTGTGAAAGTAACCCCCTATAGTTGAAAACAAATTACTGTCCCGAGTTCCGTAGTCCGTTGCAGTTGTTCCACTGCCAGCACGACGTCCTTTCCGCAATTTCGCTGAGCCTCTTAAGTGTCCTTGTGCTTGACTGTTTTTTCAAACTCAAAGGTTTCAGTAGATCGCACACTAAGGCAGGCACGAGACCTCTTGCACCTACCCCAACAGCCATGACCCTAGCAGTGAACCCGTCATGTCTCAAGTCCATGACCAGATCATTATACTTGGCCACTTTGAACGAGTGTTTCTCGTCCAATCTGGATTCAAATGGCACGGTCAGCTCAATCCTTACAATCTGGTGTGATAATGAGGAATGCAGCACTATATCTGGCTGTCTACGAGATCTTCTCTGGATATGCCCCTAACCCAGGTAGAGCTACTGTCATCTCCCAGTCATTTGCACAGTCAAGAATAGAAGGTAAACTGCTACTTGGTTTATTTGGTTTGGGATGTGCTGACTTTCCTGCTCTCAGAAAGAATGTATCTGCGGTACTCGGTCTGACTTTGCTGTTCGCCTTCTCCCTTGCCAGGTCTATTGAAGCAACCAGCACATTTAATACTCTGTTTCTGCGCCATGTGTATCGGCCTTGCCCTAATGACATTTAAACAAATAAAGAGGAGAAACCCGAGGCCTGTAAACAGTAAATAAATAAAAGTTACACACATAAAAGTATGTTACAGGCACTCGTGAGAAATAAAGAGATAGAAAACGTAGAAAACAGAACAAGACAGAAGTGAGTGGCTTACCGAAGAATTGAACCCTGGACCTTCCGAACGACACCACCGCCTAGCTACGGAAGCGAATCACACTACCATCTCTGCCAACTAGGCACCACAAGAATAGTGCTTCGCAGACAGGGATCATTTGTGCGATTCGCCACACGGAACAACGGATATGTACCTAGGGCAATCAGCCTAATGATGCAATCACTTCTGTTGTCCCTGTTATACTCTATTATACAGTATAGGTCAGATTCCACAGGAAAAAGACCTTAATACTGCGTCTAGTAAATTTTAGACGAATGAGACCATTACAGAACAGAGGGTAGCTTTGGTATTGTATAAACAATTAAACAAATAAAGACGAGAAACCAGAGATCTGTAAACAGTAAATAAAAAAAAATTAAACACATAAAGGTATGTTACAGGCACTCGTGAGAAATAAATAAGTAGAAAAGTAGACAACAGAAAAACAATTCAGAAGTGAGTGGCTTACCACTCACTTCTGTTGTTTTTCTGTTGCTTAGTTTTCCTAAACACAACAGAAGTGATTGCAGAAGGTCTCCAGAAATCGGCTAGTTAAGAAAAGACAGAGACACTAATCGAGATAAGCACGAGAAGAGAAGGCAAATGCTCTCCACTAGACAGTGATATCTAATAAATCAATGCGACATTGACTTATTTCCGTAAGATCTCGATGAAGAAAGAGACCATCAACCTCACAATTGAAGGATTTCCCCTATATATAAATACTTAATACAGACCGCACTAGTGATCCTAATTGCTCAATAACGAATTAACGATCAACGGTGCAATATTTGTTAAATATATACGCAAAAAGGGTTATAAAAAGTGACAAAGATGACTGTGAAAGACAATTCACATACAAAAAGTAAAAATTTATTTCATTAAATATGATAGTGAAGTTATGTAAATAATGAAATGATGATGAGATATGCTCATTTTTACCCCATTGATGACTAATCTACAAAGTCCGTAATCCTTCCAAAATTTCTTCTACTGCACGATCACACAAAGGTATACACAGACTGTCCAATATAGGAGCATTTTCACAGTGTATGTTATCACAAAGACGAGTTCTTATTGCTGTAAATATTGCACGTGTAGTAGTGATAAACATGTAAGGTGTATTGTCCATCGACACGCTTGGAAATCTTTGTAGCGTAAATAAATTGTTGATGATTGTCTTAGGGAACTGCTGATTGGTCTTAAACAAGGCACTGAATTGATATATATTCTTTACGAATTGATCTTCTGGTACAAGTAGGATTCAAGCAATAAATCTTGATTGAATGAATTTATATCGTGCAATTCACATTTGAGTAGATCTTCTTCTTCTTCGTTCGTCCTGAAAAGGACTTTGGTTGCGTTGTGTCCGTTTACAGCGATGCTGCGATATTTTCGTCTTTCGGCCGACACATCCGACTTCAGCACTGCATTTTTTGAGACATGGTTAGCATTCCCTCTTCGATCCCAACTCACTCAGCCAGACTGCAGTGATGCAGCCTGTTTCCAGGACCACCACTTGGAGGTGGAGTAGGGTCTTGGTCTGCTCTGGTTCGGTGACCCTGACGCAAGCAGTCTTGCTATGGGTCGCTAACTGCATTCCTCACTGTTGACGAGTCTTAAGTCCCATTTGAGTAGATGAACTCACTTCATGCACTGACGCGTGAGTAACTGAACATGGTTTAGGCTATAAGCTTTTGAGTGAGTTGAACTTGATACATGAACGAATTAAGTTGTGAGTATGTGATCTTGATGTATCTCACTCTTATACTCAAGGGCCTTTTCACTCAGCTGTCTGAGTGTGAAGATTATGTCTTGAGTACTTCGGTTTGCTCGGAATCCGCACTGGATATATATGAACCAACTTCTGAGTACGTGATCTTGATAAACAGATTAATAAAACGCTGTGCCACTGACATGTACAAATGTGTCCGTAGATTACTTTCCTTGCAACTTAGGAAATTTATGATGTCCTATCTTGCGAATACTGCTATCCGGACGAAGGCTTTCTAGCTACTTTTCGATTAGACGACAAAGCTTATTGTTTAGACCAAGATTTCTGCAGGACTGAAGGCACTCTGGCTTCATAAATTTTACATCTAATATCAATAGATAACTTTTTTTTTTATCTTATTCCCTACTATTGCTTCTTCATAATTGATCACTCTGTTTTAACCTTCTTATATTTGATGGTATGCTTAACACGACAGTGTTAAATATAGTGAACACTAAAGTGTGTGCTTATGTCAGCCTAGTGATGATCTAATAACCTATATGAAGGTGAAGTATATAACTGTAAACTACTTTACATGTTGGTTATAAAATTACGTGGGTGAAATAATCTATGATTCAACTAACCATTAACAAATAGAAGTAAAGAATAATCAGAATATTTTGCATATTAGCTTTTAGGCAAATTGCAAAAGCAATCGCAAATAATGAAAACGAAAAATTATTCAAAAGTTTTATAAAGTCTAGGCACTTCCTTTTTTCCACTTCACGAATTTCTTAAAAACACTATTAGAATAAGTTCCACAGGAATGAAATTATAATCCAAAGCTACATCTTTTGGGACTTCCACTTTCCTTCACGAATATTTGCAGACTTACTGAATTCTGTCGGACGTCGCGTTATAGCCTATCTGTAACTATCTATCAGTAACGTTTCTTATGCCCCTTCTCACGCTCCGCAAATCATTCAACAATCCGGTTCCTACTTTGCAAGTCAAATGTGTTTCACCTCGCTCACCAGTGAGCGCCTGTCATTCGGAGAAAAGGGGTGGAATCTTATTCCACGTACATCTTCAACTGAATGCCTCCTGTCAAGTGATACATAAACGTGCGTTGTAATTGCTCGCATGATAGAACAATTATCTACCTCTTTGTTATATCTCTTGCGGCTCCCAACTGTTTTCCCAAGCCGAGACATGTCGACGCTCCGTCTTGTGCCCTGATGTTTCCCACACAAAAGAGATGTTTGCTTCTATGCTACTATCAAAAGCAGACCATCTGGGTTTCGTGCAATGCTCCCGCTGGGATAATCGTACTTCAATCTAAAGTCCTTTATCTTCACCCACCAACCCTATTGTATCCAAATTGGCGACCCTCGTTTGTTTAAACAGACCATTACCTTTGGGATCGATACACGCAGTGAAATTGTATTGACCAATGAAATGCCGCGAGTTCACAGCACAAGCCGAGACGAAAAATGCCTAGGAAATATGGACGCGTAGTGAAACATTTGTATGTGTGTTAAAGATGGCATAGTTCGAATGGAATTATATCAAACAGGATGGATGAAAAGTTATAATATTTTCACCTTTGATTCCACGAGAAAACAGGGTATGTTTAGGTATAGGTAACAGTGCAGGCATGCAGTATTTGCGGAGATAATTGAATTCTATTGTGTCAACACGTGAGTTGATAAGACTGTTGTCACTTATGCTAAGCCTAACCAATCGTAGGATGAACGGAATGTGGAAATATTTATATGGAAATAAAGCTCCAAGTCATCTGAATAACATGAGATATAGATGAAAACGATAGCATGTATATAAAACGAGAACGACGAACCGAAGGAATGTTTAGACCACTAACACAAATGCTCAAAAATGTATCGGGCTATTCAAGAAATTTTGTCCACAAAAACCTAGTGACGTCATGCTCAGAAGGACGTCCGCTATTGGCCTATATATATGAGAGGCAAATTTGAAATGACACACACACCGCCAAAATATTCTATGCATGAAGGACAGAGAGTAGAGCTCCACACGACTTAGTTCACATCTGTAACTGTGGGCTGCATACCTCAACCAAGTATTGTCTAGTGTATTTCAGTGGCTAGAGGGTGAGTAGTGTTACTAAATTAGTGTTTTATATAATGCCATATTTGTTTTATAATAATTCATATATGTGTTATGTTGTAACTACATAAGCATTGATTCAATGGAATGGATTCGGTTAAGAATTAAGATGATGAATGGAAGGACGCAACTTAAATCAGGATATCTCTAAGGCTTATCACTGATTGCAGAAAGGATCATTGCATATGATGATAAGAAGAAGAATAAGTGCAATGGACTAAGCGAGATGAGTTGTAATATAAAAACTATATAATAAATGTGAATAGGTTGTTGTTACTTTGATAATGTCACTGCAGATAAACATTTGTAAAACTGACACTATAACAATATCATTGTGTGCATATCACGCGCATACAACATTTTGATGACATACGCACACAAACACTTAGCCTAGAGGAACTCCGAGGTGGAGTTTATTCCAGGACCTTATGTTGTTTCAGGTTCAGGTTCGATTCTGTAATCTGACAGTCAGAATCCTGATGTTAGATTCATACGTGTAATTATGCAAAATTGACTAGGAGCACAATAACTGATCTACACAGAGTTACTGGTATCCCTAATGCATGGGACGGCCTGCACTGATTGCGAAGATTGACAGAAGTGTGTCACCGATTAACATCAACAGCTTTGTGGCTGAGACAGAAAGCCAGCAATTCAGACATCAAAGATAAGTTTTATCTTCAAAGACTGATTTCACAAACAGCTGAGCCAAATTTGGATGAGGTCCAGTGCGGATTCTGAGCTAACCGAAGTAATCAAGACATAATCAAGACAGCTGAGTGAAAAGGCCATTGAGTATAAGAGTGAGATCCATCTTTGTTTCATAGATCTGGAAAAGGCGTTTGACAGGGTCCCCTGGAACAAACTTTGGGACTGTTTGGCAAAGAAGAACATTCCAGCACCTCTGATTCATGCTATACAGAGATTCTACAAGTCTTGCAGAAATTATGTGAGGACAGCAAACCATAAGTCAGAAGAGTTCAGGACCACCACTGGTGTAAGACAAGGCGATATCCTGTCATCTTATCTTTTCATACTCTTCATGTACGATGTCATCAAGGCATGTAAGGAGAGAACAAGAAAGTATTCAGTGGGGTACTGGAAGATGAGACAGGTCTGTATTTCAGAGCTGGCATTTGCTGATGATGTTGCCCTAATTGCTAAATCAGAGGTACATCTCCAATCCAACCTGCAAGTCTGGAAGGAAGAGCTGGAGAAAAGTGGGATGGTCATAAGCAGCTCTAAAACAAAATCCATGGTGATATCACGAGAAGAAAAAAGACATCAGATTAAGCTGGGAGAACAGGTCCTGGAGCAGGTCGACCACTTTAAATACCTCGGAGCTATTATAGACCGAAAGGGAGGCATCAAAGAAGAGTTGGCCACTCGAAAAGCAGCAGCTGGGAGACTTTTCAGGCCATAAATCGAGGATTCCTCAGCAAGAGAGAGGTTGGTAAGAAAACGAAGATGGCTTTATACCGCTCCACCTATGTCCCAGTCTTGACATATGGATGCGATTCACGCGCAATGACTACAACCCATAAAAGCCAGATCCAAACCTCAGAAATGAGGTATCTGTGGAAGGTGGTTGAAGTAACAAGAAGAGACATGGTGTTTGAACAACTTCATAGTGAAAGTACTTCTCACTAACATTACTCTAGTATGTATATTCCTTATTTAGTAACTACTACTACCAAAAGAGCATTAACACTATTCTTTACCTTAATATAAAAAGTCAATTATTTATAACGTCATCTGCTCACATTGTGAAATGTGTTGTTGTTGTTGTTTGCGTTTTCTCGACCATATCTCACTCTTACATGCTGGCCTTTTCTGAGCGGTATGTAGGCCTACGTTGTGTCGTAGTTTACAGCTGAGCGGCGATATCTGCGCCTTTCGACCAGACACATCAGATTTCAGCACACAATTTTTACGGGTTTGCTTTCCTTGCCATCTCACGCCCATATGTATGCTTTACCTCATGTCCATACAATGGTGCAGTGAAATGACGAGAATTTAACAGGTCGTTATGTTCCCTCCCCCATGCATCACGTGCGTGGAGGGTTGGTCCAAAAATGACAAAAGTAGTCCCTTTCTCCAATAAGCATTGTTAGAGTGACAGAATTATTTCCTAATAGGCTGTTCGTCACCTGGGCATCGATTTATGTTGCATATATTCTCAGAACAATCCACTATTCACCTTTCAGAAAATTTATAGTGGCAATAAAAAGATCGTGTTTCTTCCATGCCCGAATAATTAAACGGGTTTATCTCTCTTCCTGGTGCCTCTGAGTCGCGCGAATCTTATCTCAACTTACCTACTGGTGTGAAGTATTTATGACCTTTAACGTGAAGCGTTCACGGTAATGGGCAGTTATGATGTAACAAAGAAGTCTACAATTGTTTGTTATCACGTATAACCTAATTAACATGCAGAGTAGGAAAGCAATAGGTGATACCACTCACGTATGGCAACATCCCACAGAGGGCTGTTACGTTTAACCGTGGCCTTGTTTTATCAGGAAGTTCAAAGAAAGAAACTATAATTGAGTGACTTGAGAACTATAGCTATTATTGAACTCTAAAAGAAAGTTGAATTTAAAATTTAAAGTAATTGCCAACACATTTCAAATTGTGAGAAGAACTCTATTCATGATCAGAAGCAACTGAAACTTTCATACATTATGTAAAAATAAACTTACTTTAAAATGAAAGTGGTTAACTCCTTAAACAGTTTTCCATAATGAATTATACATATTAATAAGTACAACTTGTTGTTTTTTTTTATTTTAAAAAATGGTTTGCACTCAGTACTGTAAATATTGCATGCACGTTTAAAATCACTGACAAGTTCAACCAAAAGCATGTCATAGCGCTTTTATTTCTTCATATTTTAATGTATAACACTGTATGTTATCATTATAAATAAATTAATTCATGTAAAACCAGTGACGGTTGTCATGTCTCAAATGTACTCCCTACATTAGCTCGTAAAGATGTGGGTTTTGAACACGTATACTAAGATTTAACTTCAGCCACTCTTGACATTTCATTAATAATTAAATGAAGCTTATTTTTTTTTGTCTTTTCCTTAACAGAAAGTCTGTTTGTATACACATTGTGATATAACAACAGAGATATTTCTTTCATATTTTTATTTTTTAGTTTAACAATTATAATTAATAAAAATTATTCAAAAGTACAATTATTTGCAATATTATTTATTTATATATTTATTGAGCGTCCGATTGAAAGAGTAGTAAGAGCGTTGGTCTCTCTCGGCAAAGGTGCTGTGTTCGATTCACGGTATCGGCACGCTCCAGTCTACCCAGCTGTACATGGGTACATGACTTTGCTCGTGAGTTAGGGAAGGAAAAAGCAGCGAGAAAGGGAACTAGTCACTTCACTTCTCGATGCTAGACCAAGTATAGTGGAGTCTCTTACACTTCACTCCACTACGGCAGTATCTGCAATGGGACCACCCTTACTTTTTATTTATTATTCACTGACCAAATTATGATACCACTACACGCACCATACCGCACTACACGCACCATACCGATACCTGTTTGGGATGAATATTGAAATAATAATTTCCCACCATACATTTTAGACGAAATTTAAAAAATTTCAAAAAATTTGTTTAAACACTATAAATGAATAACATATGAAGCAAACATAAAAACATCTTGACTCTTTATCTCTCCAGTCTTTTGCCCTATAAAGGAAGGAAAGGTGGAAATATCTGCCTAATGGATTACAATAACTACAACGCAGTGCGATATACCAATTTATTTTTTTCAGACAAGAATTCCTGCTAGAGTTACATGTCTGCTACCTTGGCAGGAATCACTTGTCCAGTGTTCCCTAACTGACGGTAGGAAGCACTGTACAGTGCGTGTTGCCTGTTAAGTCCTACACGAGTTTAAGACGTTTCACGTGAAAACCTGACTGTTTTTTTCCCGTCGATAAAAATTCAGTTGCTGCTTCATTTGCATTAATGAATTATACACTGGCTAACAAAAAAAAAATTTTTTTTCTTTCTCTAACATTTCTGTGTTTTTCTGGTCGATTTTAATGCGCTGTTTTTAAATCTGAAAACCGTTTTTCTCTATCAGGTCGGGATCTCTAGAAATACGCAATTGAAGTTTTTTAACAACGCATACAGTATTACAATATCATTCGTACAAGAAGTATAACAGTTATGTAGGCTTGAATTTCTTTGCAGTCGACTTTCGTCGGTGAATTGCATGTGGTACATCGCGATGAAGCATCCAACAATAATCGGAAAGCATGGTCACACTCCATCGTCCTTGATAACGTGACTCCATTACGACGATATCTTGATGGAATCGTGCTCCATGTTCATCGCTGACTTCGCCAAGGTTGTCAGGGAAAAAGTCAAGATGCGAATCGAGCAAATGGATTTTGAGGGACATGTTACATTACAGCCCATAATTCTGAATGCATCTATGCGCTGCTTAACAATATGCACATAGTCGACAGATTTGTGATTTCCCAGAAAGTTATCGACGATCGATTTGAATGCCATCCATGCGCGAAGTTCACTACCATGTAACAAGTTCTCGAATTGTTTGTCTGCAATAACTTTCCTAATCTGAGGTCCTACAAAGATACCTTCCTTTATCGTTGCATCGCTAACTTGCGGAAACTTTTCTCGAAGATAAGTGAAAGCTTTGCTCATTTTATCTAACGCTTTTACGAAATTCTTCAAGAGCCCCAACTTTATATGTAACGGTGGCAAAATGATGCTGTCTTTGTTAACTAATGGCTCGTGTATTACATTTTTATGCCCAAGCTGCATACGATCCCTTAGAGGCCACACCTTTCTTGCATAATGTTCCTGTCTGTTGCGGCTGTCCCATTCACATAGGAAGCAACAAAATTTAGTATACCCAGTCTGCATGCCCGTGAGAATTGCAATGACCTTTAGGTCTCCACAAATCCGCCATTGGTAATCATTGTACTTTATTTTTGCCAAAAGTAAAGCCATATTGTCATAAGTTTCTTTCATATGAACAGAGTAGGCGACTGGAATTGATGAAAATAATGTTCCGTTATGCAATAACACGGCTTTTAACTAGTCTTGGAAGAGTCGATGAAAAGTCGCCATTCGTTGACTATGTGCTCATGACCGAGGTTCATCATTAGACCGTTTACATCTTTGCAATAGCAAATGTCATCATCCATCTCAAAGTATTGAACAAGTTCTCTGTGTCTATGGCGAAATTTAGATATCGGAGTATTGGGCGCTTAAAGATTCCATTCTTTGAGTCGCGAACCGAGTAATTCCGATTGTCCTTTGGTAAGAGCGAGATCACGTATTAGATTTGCAAGTTCTGAATGGTTATTTAAGTGAACACCATCATTCACCGGTATATAATCCGAGTCAGAATTAGTTTCTAAAGCAGGTAAACTATCACTTTCTGATGGTTCATTCACGTCCAACGGATATTGTTCTGGTGGAACTGGGACAGGACACGTGATTGGATCATGAGGCACTGGTTTCGAAACCGATTCAATATTTGGATAAACCACAGACTTTCTAGTTTTAAAAGTGAAACCATGGATATTTGTCAAGCAGAAGTAACAATCAGTAGCGTGATTTGTCGGTTCATGCCATATTACTGGCACTCCAAAAGGCATCGACTTATGCTTCGGCGATTTTCGTAACCAACGTGCCAATGTATTTGCACACGTCGAACAAACTGCATTTGGCTTCCAAGATTTATTTGCATCATCAACTTTCGAATCGAAATAAAGTTCATATGCTTTCTTTAGTAATGGTGTAAAGTTTTTCTGGTGAACACGATCGGTAAAATATCCGCACACGTAACAGAACAGATCAGCCGAATTTCTACAACTTCTAGAAGCCATATTTCGCTCAGAATTATTTCAAAAAAAAAAATACAGTAACTATTTGAAAAATAGCGTAACATATGTCATGCATCTTTTAGCAGTATAAAAAGTAGAATTATTTTGCATTTTATTAATTTTTAATACGTTATATAGTAAAAATGAAACGGAGCAAATAACGGTTTCCCAAAAATATATTTATTCACAAATATCATAAGAACCCGATGTGATAGAGATAAACGGATTTCAAATTTGAAATCAGCGCAAGAAACTGACCTAAGAACACTTATTCTTATATAAGAAAGAAAAATGTTGTTTGTCAGTGTTATTATTAATTACTTATTTATTATGGGTATGGTATTATGAATCGGGGGTGGGGGCTATATAGTGCATGCCAAAAACAGCTTCGCGTGTCACCTTGTGTACACGCGTCATAGATTCGTCTTTCCTGTTCGACATCATTAGCTAGTCACTGTAGTAATCGATTATGAGTTAGGAATACTGGCATTGTCAAGGTCACAATGTGAATGACTGGAACGTATCAATAGGATAAAAATGAATGCGCACAGTCTTGGGCTGTACGAGAAATACCCCCACAGTGACGATAAGGGACGTGCTTTGACATCTATCGATAAAATTCAGACATGCGATGATCCAGACAAAAGCTTATATCCTTGTAACTACAGACAACCCCATGGATGGGAGTATAGCCGACATCAAAACTAGCGAGAATAAAGAGAGCGATGTAATGGAAGGTGGCACAGTCAGAGATGACGATTGGGCAGAAGACGGAATTTTGTTGAAAAAACATTCAAGGCAGGACGAGTGAAATAGGACAGGAGAGAACTGGACAAACTACCAGCAGCACAGGTAGTGTAGAGATTGGTGTAATTGGAAGCAGAACCGGAAATCAATTGACAAATGATGATGATGATGTGCCAAAAGTAAAGGGCAGAGTCGTCGCTGAACAGAGCGAAGCTTACATGACAACAAACTTCAGCATAAGAATTGAAGTCAGCTACTGCAGCTCTGAGATAGTTGTCTGACACTTCATTAACCAGGGAAAATTTTTGTCTGACTTCATTCCATGCTTCGGAAGGTCCAAAACTGATGGCTGCGAATACACATAGAGGCATCAACCACTCAGGAACTGGAGGGGATATACTGCACTTTTCATGCAGGAATAGGAGGCAAAAACGAGAGCTGATAGACTAGCCTCGAGAGCACTAGTAGTGGGGCCATAAGAAATGGCTAAGGGAGAAATAATAACGACAATTAATGATTGCCTCTTACAGAACGACACTAGAGTAGATGAAACAACCCGACTCAGACTGTTAGAATTTGGCATCGTGCGTAAAACTAGCAGGGAATGGATGTATGAAATAGTGGGTCTGGCGTGAATGCAACCAAAGCGCTACATGAACAATGCGCTTTCATACCCTACGACAGCATTTCTCAACCTTTTTAACTTGGAGGAACAATTGAAATAATTTTCAGAAACCACGGCATAAAAACTATTATATTTACAAGTACAGCTCATAGTACCTTAGCGTGAGCAGTAAGTTGTAAATATAATAATCCAATAAAAATTGTCAATGCTCCTTTGAGTTGAGAATGTTTGTTTTTTCGGTGGATCTGTTCATTTTGGCGAACTTGCTCTTTTTATGTGGCACCCCTTAGCACAAAGGATATCAATTTTAATGTAAGTCAGTTGTGAAAGTGTAGACGGATGACGCAATCTTGACCGACAGTCATGTTGGTAAAATTCTCGTGTACCAGACATTGACGCCGGATTCACACGGAAATGGCCAAGCGAGCTCGGTTATTGCTGATATGGCTAGTGTGTGTGACCTCCTGTCATGAAGAGTCACAGCCAAGATGGTCAAACGAGGGTCGGTGTTTGCACAAGTACGGGGAGATAAATTATCCGTCTGCGGACATATTACAGACATGCACCTGAAAGACGGAATTTTGTAATCGCTTACGGACAGAAGTGTTACGAAAACATTATTTGTGATAATACAGGGAGTTGTAATTGCAATCATTACCGCGAATCGACGGATATAACAATTCCATATTTGGAAAGTGACCGTCTAAACAACAGGCAAAATTTTCCTATGAGGAAATGTTTTGAATAGAACCCATCAAACTACACATGATTGAAACTATTGGCCGGCATTCGAGATGTAAACATAACAACATTTCTGATTGGAGACTGATTGAGTAAACAACAACGTACGTTGAACGAAAGTTGTAATATAATGTGACACTTTCGTCGGTTGAAAGTATTGTGAAATGCAACTCGTCAAGAGGCCAGCCAGGCAGTCAGAGTAAAGAATAGGATCAGAATTCCATTTATCGGACCGGACCTTGTTTGAGCATCTTAAGGACTTATATTCCAGGAAAACTCTACCTTTATGAACCGGAAACCTAGGAATCTGAACACAAGTCAGTGTGTGAGCTTATTGTAAAGTAACACCCCAGAACACGTGGAAGAGGCATCTTTAAACAAGCTGCCAAAACTATTTCCCTGAGCCAGAAGTCTGTGATCCCAAAGACAATTTTTGGGGCAAGTTGTACATTTATAATTCTATATTTTGCATTATTAACATGTATATATTGTCATATGAATATTACTATGTGAAAATGGATAGTGTAGTAAAATCTGCGAGAATAATTGCTCATTTCAGTAAGATTTTAGTCATAAAATGATAATAAATAAATCCGCCCTATTGTGTCTGACGGTGATGCTCTCACACGCCAGCAACGCTGCCTTTTGTGCAGTGCTAAAGCCATAGAACGATCCCACGGTAAAAATCTAACACGCGTTTTGGTTTCGGTTTTGAAAACGTACTACCAACATTTAACATTTTGCCAGATCTGCTGCATACATTTTGCAGCCTAGACTTATAATTAACGATTTTGCGGAAGTGTGCCGCAAAATAACTATCTGAATTAACGTATTCTGTCAACTTTAACGCTGGTAATAAGTAGTAATCCTTACATTTTTTGGTAGTGTTACACGATACAATACAAATTATTAACGCCAATTCTTAACCTGCCACGCCAACACCCCGCTTCGCTTGATAGTCCGCCATGCATATATACACGCTGGAACAAAGCCAACAGAGGCAAAACACGCAGACAATTTTATTTCTCCTCGCGTTAATGTTTCTGACGTCACAAAAACAAGTTAGTTATGTGAAAAATACATGCTAGCGAGATGGCGAGAGGGGAAGATGGCCGTCTTGTGTAAAATATTTATTTGACGATGACCGGTGACAACATTGAAAATCTAAAACCATAATGAAACTGAACATAAAAATTATATGGTAGTATAGCTTAGAGTTCACTGAGCAAGAATGTGTTTTAAATAATATGATAGTCCCAGTATTAGACAAGTTATTGAGAAAATACTAAATGTCTACGAACGCACGACCAGACAGACTGTTGTTCCTGCTTGTTTTTTTCATAACGTTAGTGGGGACACCGACTTCGAAGAGAGGCATTGAGGAAATTCAAATTCGCTTGGGTAACAAGAGTATAGGAGGAGAGGGAGCGGTAGGAAAATTGTTACCAAAAACTAACATCGTTTTGTATTGGCATAACTAAAGCAGACTGGCCAATCGACTACCAGACGCAGAGTATGTTTGGAATTAATTTTGTTTTTCAAAAACTGCATTTGAATTCTGGTAGTCGCAAGCTTTCGATTGGCCAGTGCTACTAAATATTAGCAAAAAGCTTTCACTATTCATTGCCAGTTGAACAGTATTTTTTATTCAGATACGCTGAGAACAGCTGTGATAAATTTAAAAGTAAATTAAATAACTAAATAAGTATTTCACAATCTGGACGGAGCAGAAGAAACTGAGGCCATTTCTTTGCAAAGTCAGCGTCATTTGTCTATATTTCTTGATTTGTGGTAAGAATGCTTTATGAATTTAATATGTTTAATCCCCTTACCAAAGTTAGATACTGCTATTGGGAAAAAGTGAAGGACGTGCCGGGAGCAGACATTGTTGAGTCCTCACGTTGAAATGTATCTAACTAATATATGTTGTCATGATTGTGTTTGAATATTATTGTATTAGAGTATATTAGTAAGCCTCCGTGTTCAAGGAACACTGTTCAACATGCCTGAAGCATTTATATTTAAAAAGAAAAAGATGAGAAAAAAATATAAAAGGAAATGTGGTTACCCCACATTATATTATTGAGGAAAACTATGTAAACGTACAGTGGCGTATCTGCCATAGGGACCTGAGGGATGGTCACAGCAAGGTGGGAGTCATGAAAAATTAGGGGGTGAGTGCACCTGAAATGCACGCGAGGCTGACCCCATACCCACGTATGAAATTAAATAAAAGAATAAGTGATCAGATGTAAAAGGCCAGGGTGTCCCTTTGTTGCAGAGGTTTTGTTTCCTGTTGCCAGCTGGTGACAGGAAACCTGAGGAGTGACGATAACGCCAAGAAGTCTCCGAAATTTCATGTATGCTTTCAAGAGATAACAGCAGGAGCTTGGGCGTGTGATGTGATATCGATATTTCTGCAACTACACAATATCTTATCTTTCAACAAGAAACCCCAGGTGATATGTTAAGGACCTGGGTACATCTGACAGTTTCGTTTTAAATAAACCTTGGTATTTCAAATCATACTCAGGAAGTTGATGGGGTATGATGATAATACAGCCCCTCATACACAGTGACTCTCCCTCTTAGAAGAATAAATTTAAGCTGTGAACATTCCAACAGGAAAGACATATATTAACATTGTAGTTATTTGGGCAGATTGTCCACACAATTTTAGTTAATCTTTTATGTAAACTATCTTGTCCTCATTTTCAAAGACCTGTCCGAACGATATGACTGGACAGGCAAAATAAATTGTAAAAAAAAAATTATCAAATTTAAAGAAAAACTTAACCACAGGTTTTTATTCACTTCCTCATAGAAACTTAAAGTGTTTTTGTGTTGTGTACCATCATTTCATTTCTCCCCTAGACACTAGGTACATCATACACCAGACACTAGAGCCAAAATAGTGACCGTGTGAGATCTAGGGAGGTAGCGTTAGGTTCCCTGCACATAATTCATCATCATCATTTATAGAGTCAGGGGCCTACATGTGCTTGACCTCACACGGGTAATACATACACGGATTTCATTCTTTTAGGATACCATCATAACCTCCCCAGCAAAATCAAACTTTGCTACAGCTAGTAGATGTCCAAGTCATACCAAGCTGGCAACCTCAGCATATAGAATGATGATGTCATGAACCACCACTGCAAGGGCTGGTGACGGCTTTATGCGAGTTTATTATAGAGATACAAAAGCAGAGGTAGTCCCAAGTTCCATATGGAGCAGGAGTGAATGATGAGAGAAATGATGTACATACTTATTATTTTGTTAACCTTTTCAACCAATGTGGAGGTAAATGTAAGCATATTCAATCTAAATATAATGAAAGTTTTTCGAGGGTAATATCACTGCAACAAGTGAGAGTATAAGTTGCCTCAAGTTGACGCTAGACACCATCATCAGACGGGTCTTAGAGACGCTGGACCAGCTTTGTGATTACTCCCTGATACTTCTTGGAACGTGTCACAACTTTTAGACTTGACCAGTTACGAGAGTGAACCAGTCATCTATCTGCAAAGAACCAAACATCTGCGGGAGCAGAAACCATCAAACAACTGGCAGCAAAGTAAAACTGCCAAGTGAACTGTCCATTTTTCGAAAACCATAAAATCACCCAGTGATGATTTCTTGTTTTAAAGATTTATTCATTTTTAAACTGTTAAACATAATTGATTATTAAACTTGTTATTTGCGTATATACAAATTTAACGTTGATTTAATCATCTTTAATGTACTGCACCCGTATGTCTCAGTCAATTTCTTAAATACACTTAAATAGAGCTATAAAATAATAAGAAGAATTTCACTGAGTAATTCAATTGGGGGCTTGAATGAGCTAATTATAAGACAATCCTTCACAAAATGTGACGGCAGATACTAAAGTTAACATTGCTGGGACTCATTCGGCATTGTTCTTGCTTTCTGAATATCTTGTGGACACACCCTCGAGTTAGAAGCACCATTATCCTTCTATACCCTCGAGTTAGAAGCACCATTATCCTTCTATCTACAAACTCTACCAAAAGTGATCTTGCGCAAAAGTAGACACCTTTGAAGACCCACATTAGATACTCTAGGTTTAGGCCACTGTTTGATCACTACTGCACAGCCAAGGGGAGGCAACCCATAATAGACTAGCAAGAATGGATGTATGAAATAATGGGTCAGGCGTGAATGCAACCAACACGCTACAGGAACACTGCGCATTCCTACCCTACGACAGCATTTCTCAACTTTTTTAACTTGGAGGAATAATTGAATTAAATTTCAGGTACCACGGCACACAGATTATTATATTTACAGCTCATAGTACCTTAGCGTGAGCTGTAAGTTGTAAGTATAATAATCCAATAAAAACTGTCAATGCTGTTTTGAGTAGATGTCGCGAGTATGGAAATAGAGGATATCTGAGTTTAGACAGAATATGAATGAGAAATGTGAAAGTAGAGAAAATTAAAGTCACTAATGAAAATATGGAGAGAGATATGACTTCTGGAGAGAAGAGAGATATAATCAAATATCAGGTCTACTTCCCAGCCATACTCGAGACTATGTTTTAAAATGTCATACCATTCTCCGTCCTCTCATGCAAAATAGGATAATTTATTACAGTAAGGACCACAACAGCGAACATCAAGTGACAGAATAGAATGAATTCTGACCGCTCAGAACATATAAATATATTTATTAAAGAAACCACGATACCAACATAAAATAATAACTTCACTAGCTCTGGTGGGCAAGGTGATATGTCACAATCACAGAAAAATACTTCACTCAATCTCTCAGCCAAAACGTCTCACTCCAAACTACCAACACCCGTACACTCTCTCACTACCAAGATAATCATGGTAGGCCCCCAGATACCTAAAGGGGTAGGCCCCCAGCTTTCGTGAAGAAAACGGCCTCATGTAAAGTTAACAAATCCTGGTAGGTAAATTTACTCCTCAGCTAGGAAAGACACTACACTGTTTCACCTAATTTGGAAGGTTATGAAGATAAGCTCTCTCTGTAACAGCGGCGCAATAAATCCTATGCGTTCACAATTTATTGTGGCTGGGGCCACACTAGCAGGTGAAGTGGATTAAAACAAGTGCAGAAATGCTTGCACCCACTGATCTATATATATAGGAGGACTTTTGTTAGCGAGCGAGTATCCAGTAAGCGCACTGGGGTGCCTCTTATACTGGATAATGAAGACTCGAACTGTAAGACAGGTGACGAGTACTGGCAACTGACTACTCCTCTCGGTCGTTATGTCAGTATACTTAGAGATAACCGGCTATCAATGGGTACGATAATGTTGCCGAAAATGACTGGATGGCAAAGGCGACAGCCCGTATGTGCTGATTTGATGGTTAACTGCAAATGGCGGCACTGTGTGCTGTAGGTAAATATTCCAGGACGCAAGACATATATATATATATATATATATATATATATATATATATATATATATATATATATATATATATATATATATATATATATATATATATATATATATATATATATATATATATACTACTTACTTACTTAGTCGTTCCCCTTCTACCGTGAGGTGTAGAGGTTTGGAAGAGAGAGCGCCAGACTATCCTATCGGCTGTCTTCCTCCTGGCCTGGTTCCATTCTAGTTCTCGGTCCTTCAAAGATTGTCTAATGTTGTCCTCCCAGCGGACTCTGGGTCGTCCTCGGGGTCTGGATCCTTGGCTCTTTGTTTCCCATGCTTATCGTGGTATCCGATCTTCTCCCATTCTACAGACATGGCCAAACCATCTTAATTGGGACTGGTCTACTTGGGTCTGCACGGGGTAGGATTTAAGGCCTTGACGTATCGTCTGGTTGCGTACCATGTCTCTTCTTGTTACTTCAACCACCTTCCACAGATACCTCATTTCTGAGGTTTGGATCTGGCTTTTATGGGTTGTAGTCAATGCGCGTGACTCGCATCCATATGTCAAGACTGGGACATAGGTGGAGCGGTATACAGCCATCTTAGTTTTCTTACCAACCTCTCTCTTGCTGAGGAATCCTCGATTTATGGCCTGAAAAAGTCTCCTAGCTGCTGCTTTTCGAGTGGCCAACTCTTCTTTGATGCCTCCCTTTCGGTCTATAATAGCTCCTGTGGTAAAGTGGGATGTTATAAATATTTATAGGGGACTTAGTGTACTGACTGAGATCAGCTGTGAAGGTATCTGTATCTAATAGGTGTAGTGTTTTACAGATAACCTTACTTGCTACCAATTATGCCTCAGTCAGAATTATTCTGGAATATTGTGATGGCTACGTTAAATGTCTAGGGTATGTATATGATGAAGTGTAAGTCACAACAACAACAGACAGATAAACAATTTAATTTATTCCACCACACTTGACAACACTGTGACACTCACACACATGTACCATTCTATAAGACTATCTTAAATGAGTCACTGGTAAATTTTCAAATATCAATATGTATTAAGTACTTTCATTAATATATATGTCCTGATTCAACTACAAAGTGAACCAGGAATCACAATCAATTGTAATTACAATTTATATGTACAGAATTTATCAATATGAACCTTGTAGTGACATATTTTATTAATATTATCCTATGTGTGTCAGTTGTGTAGTAGTAATATGAGGTAATACTGGTTTTGTTTTTTCAAGCTATGTTGTTATTTGTCATCATAACTTCAAGTGTTTGTTTATCTTGTAATTAGTATGGGGAAAAGTTCACAGTTCCTATCAATTTAAACACTGTATTTTCCCTCTGGTTTATTATAAAGTCAGATTTTGAGGGGGGGCATAATGTTGAGCTCCTCTGGCCACAGACGCTTATCTTTCGTGATGGCGGCAGGAAAAGACTCCTCTGCTCGATAGCCTCCTTGTGTTCTGAAGACACCTCACTGGTCACTATCTGGACCCAGGAGTATGCTGTCAGCCTCTAGGTTCAGCAAAGCTCAGACCAGGTGCTGCTTAATAGCTTTAGGACCACGGTCCCTGAAACACGAAGGTTGTACCTCCTACTTCATAACTAATTTATAATCTATTTCTAGACTGAACACAATACATAACAAACACTGAGTTCAGAGCGGTAGGCCAACTGTCAGCTTCATCTGAAATAATCTACACCAGTATATTCCTCCCTAATGGTTACTACGCCTCTGCAATTCCAGCATTATTTCTTTCTAGTCAATAAGATAGGTGTCAGTGTACTGTTTGGCAATTCCATGTAGTTTTACTTTCCTCGACACCTTCTGTTCAGGTTGGAGCACTATATAGGCTTTACCTCATGTTCGCTACTGAACCACACATATATACAGACATAATTTATCAATTTACATTCAATTTTCATTAAAAAGATATTGAATATATCAAGCTTACCACAATTCATGGAATAATACACAGTTACGTTGACTGGCAATGAATATAGCCCAATTTCGATCTGCCGATGTCCCAGGCTTTTATTTAGAAAAATATGCACTGGTGCTCAACGCACTGGTTCTGTAGTAAGTTTATTTGAACATGTGGTGGTGACCTGACGCCTCTGATTGACTATATTCGCGGGTCTAACCAATCGTGCCATGTTTACCCAATCGTTTGAAAAAAAGTACTCCTACTCCCGTTTCCCCTGACAACAAAAGATAGTATTTATAGCCCGACTAATCGTGTTTAGCCTTACATTTCTTGCGCTCCAATCAAATCGGATTTAACATGGAGACCCATTTCCCGTACAATGGTGGTGTGAAAATCTGCCACTGAGCGATTCTGATTTTGGTGTTGTCTGACATCCCTCACTATTTCTTTTGGCTATAATTTGGTAATTCCTAAACTATTTGCGTAACGTTTAACATATTCTTTGTCAGCAAGTCCTAAGAAACCCAAATATACAAATTTAAAGGAGCTAAGTGGCTGCGTTCAAAATATGCATTTTCTTCTACCTCCTGTTTACTTCGAATACGATGTGGTGTCTGGGTACTGTAATGTTTTCAAACGTAAACCATTATAATGTCATGTTTCCTAATAAGCGTTTTGTGAGTTTTTAAAAACTAACTCTCGTGTGTGTAGTGTTTTTTATCACTGTCGATTTGAAAAAAGCTAGTGCTTGTGGCCTTACACGCGTGATGGTAGTAATTGTGTATCGCGAGACTGTGGTAGTATTGCCTGCGTTCCGGCTTTCAGCCCCTCCCTTTCTTTCTATCTTTAGTCCATCTGTCTTTCGTTTTTGATAACATAATGTATAAAATGACATGAATGGATTTTTAAATATAGGTCATCTTGCGTATCTCAAGGTTTTTCTTAGAAATGGAGTACACATTTTATCGTAGAAGGCGGGTATTGAAGCAGTAGGCTTTTACTATCAACGTGAAACGTTACAATTTGCAGACGAAGGAGAAAACAAGGGGGATTTCGAGTACAGTCATTGGGACAGCACTGTTCTTTACCCTTCTTCTTTCCTATTATTGAATTTATGTGTTAGGCTTTACATTTACCTGATAATTTATATATGTGGATTAGAATTTCACACGACAAATCCTCCCCACTTAAAACAGACGTTATATGTCAGTCTATAATTCTATATACACATA
Organism: Oreohelix idahoensis; assembly: GCA_024509875.1. Lineage (NCBI taxonomy): Eukaryota > Metazoa > Mollusca > Gastropoda > Stylommatophora > Oreohelicidae > Oreohelix > Oreohelix idahoensis. Next base: position 247,067 of record JAMPIV010018170.1, read on the forward strand.
GAGAAATTTATTATTATTCCTGGGGTTTTGGGTGATTCTTGTCACACGGATGGCGGCTTAAAAAATCCGCTCCCAGATTTGTTTTTCCACTTATATACTCTATGCTGAACTCAAATGGCTGCATCAATAATGACCAACGGAGTAATCTAGAATTCTCATGTCTAGCCTGTGCTAGAAACGACAAAGGTTTGTGATCGGTTTGCAACTTAAATGCATTCCCATACAGATAAACATTGAATTTCTTTATCGCCCATATTACTGCAAGACATTCTTTTTCGCTAGTTGAGTAATTTGTTTCAGCTTTATTCAACTTTCTGCTAGCATATGCCACTGGGCTTAATTCCCCATCCAATGCATCTGATTTCTGTAGCAGAGTTGCACCTAACCCAATATTACTGGCATCCGTCCTTACAATGAATTCTTGACTTAAGTCAGGTAATTTCAAAATAGGTTTGCTTGTGAGCTTTTCCTTCAATTCTTGGTAAGCCATTTCACATTGTGGTGTCCATGTAATTCGATCTGGATGTCCTTTACGTGTCAAATCAGTTAACGGTGCACATATGGAATTAAAGTTTTTGATATACTTTTGGTAGAATCCACATAATGAGACAAAGGATCTCACGTCTTTCTTGGTTTGTGGTCTCGGGGCTTTCTTTAGTTTCTCTAAATTCTTTGGGTCAGGGGTCATGTTTCCCTGATAAACTGTGTGTCCCAAGAATTCCAATTCTTTACATCCAACGCAACATTTGGTTGGTCGGGCTGTTAAATTCGCTTCCTTAAGTCGATTAAACAGCATGTTCAGAGAGTCAATGTGTTCCTCAAATGTTTCTGTGGCTATAAGGATATCATCCATGAAATTTGTGATGCATGGGTTATTCAGAGGGTCCAATAATTTTCTCATCATTCTAGAGAAAACACTAGGCGCATTCTTCAATCCAAATGGCAATCTATTAAACTCATAGTGTCCTTCTGAGGTACTAAAAGCTAGGTATGGTCTAACCTCAGGCTTTACTGGAATCTGATAGTATCCTTTACTCAGATCCACTTTTGAGAAATATTTAGCTTTATTTAGCCTGGCAAACAACTGATTTGTATCCGGTAATGGATCCACCTGTCCTTCTGTAAGAGCATTCAGTCTCCTGTAATCTATACAGAGTCTATGTTCTCCAGAGGATTTTCTTAAGAGTACAACACTGGAACTATATGAAGATTCACTGTGCGAAATAATTCCTTCCTTCAACAAATAGTCTACCTCTTCCTTCAAAGCTTTCTCCTTAGCAAAAGGAATCGAATAGGGTTTCATACATACAGGTGTGGGGTCTATCAGCTTCATATCATATTCCAATAAGTTTGTATGCCCTGGTCGGTCTGTTAACACCTCTGCTTGATTATCTAGAACCTGTTGCACTCTCTCTTTCTGAGTTTTCGTTAAATGTGTACTGATTTTCACCTGTGCCGCTGTCTCACAGGGGTGTAATGGATATTCAAATGATGAAAGTGGTTCCTTTTTCATCTCCATGGCAATGGACAAGGTCAACAAGTGTGTCTCTTCCTGGCGTTCTCTTTCCAAATATTTCTTCAGGAGATTCACATGATAGATTTTTTTTCCCCTTCTTATCTATCTTATAATTGGTTCTAGACACCTTCTCTAGAACTGTATATGGACCTTGCCATCCAATTTGTAACTTATTCTGACTACCGGGGAGAAGAAGCAGTACCTTCTCTCCCACAGCCAAATCTCTGTCTTTAGCTTTCCTGTTATAATAGGCAGCATGTTTCTTCCTGGCTTGTTTCAAATTTTCATTGGCAAGTTTCCAGCCAGTTTGTAAGCGAGTGGTCAGCTCATTCACATATTGGTATGAGGATGTAATATTTTCCTCTGCTTTTTCATCAGTCCACGTTCTTAACAGCGCTTACATATGGACCTTTAATTGTGTGGACCTATTTGTCCATGGACCGATATGGTCTCTTCCACTGGAAGCGCTATAGTGATGATTTTTCTTCCCAGAATTATCATGCACAAAACGACTGCTACCAATTCTTCTCTTGGGGCTGTCTCCCCACTTAAAATTCTTGATGAGAGATTTCCTCTCTACATCCTCTTCCTCCAGTTTGTTTAAGTCCGATTGAGGGATTTTCGGCTTATACTGGGGTAAGACATCTTTTTGCACTCTCCGCATAGTGGCCATTGTAAAACAGTTAAGTGAAGATTGTCCGTGAAAAGGGGCTTCCCATTCCCTTTGGTCCACTTTATCAAATTTATTTCTCTTTTTATTATCAGGCCTAATTTTGCCCCGTGGCGTGTCCAGGTCCTGATCAATGTTCCCACTTGTGGGTGTTCCCTCATGTGCTATGCTACACCTTTCTACAAAATTCTCAATGTCCCATCTTGCCTTGGGCCAATAATAATTGTGAGCCACCTTTTGGATGATGGTACCTATCTTCTCATGGTCCCCATCTGGTTTCACATGTAGGCTCCTTATTAATTCTGCCCTATATCTCTTTGGAAGAACCAACTGTCCGTGACCATGGGATCTAGTTCCGGCCTTCCTGTAAATCAACTTGTCTTTCATGTAAAAATCTCCCTTGCCTGGAGTTGTATGACAAGTTGACAATTTCCTGAAACAAGGCTTGAGGGTCTTATCCCCAGCCTGTGCCTTCCTCATCTCTTCTGGAGTGGTATCTAACAGAATATCCTCCTCCTTTCTTGAGGTCGACCTGACCTGAAGGGTGGCCATATACACAGGTTTCCTTCTACAATGGTCAGTATCATGACTGTTCATCTTACAATTTTTACACCACCTTTTCCCTTGGTTGAAAGATTTTCTTTCATCAAATTTCCTTTAATCGAATTGTGGGGTTTTATTTTTATTGTCATACCGTGGCCTATCAAATTGGTGCTTACCTTTGTTTTGATCTCTAGGATCAAATTTATTAAAGTTCTGTGGTGCCCTAAAATTATCCACCTGTTTCTTCTTATTACCTGATACCTCTGCCTGAGCTGCTTGATACCTTTCAGCAACATTTAGCAACTCACCCAGCCTCTTTGCACCTTGTTCCATGAGAAACTTTCTCAGGTCTGGAGCCATGGACTCTCTTAATTGTTCTATAAGGACCATTTCCTTAAGATCTTGGGTTTTCCCAAGAGAAGTCCATTTCTCCAAGTATGTCTCTAACCGTGCAGAGAACTGGTGATAGGTTTCACCTGACAGTAGTTTAGCATTCCTAAATTTTTTCCTATAAAATTCTGCGTTCTTTTCATATCTTAACAAAAGAGCCTGCTTTAGCATGTCATAATTTTCCTGATCACCTCTGCTCATTTTGGCAAAAACTTCATAAGCTGCCCCACGAAGCCCTTGAGATAACTTTAAGCTCCACTTTTCTCTCTCTAACCCATAAGTGGTAGCCAATAGTTCATATCTATTTAGATAGCTCTCAATATCATCGTCTTTCTCAACAAAATGATCTAAATGAAAGTTCATAGCTAAGGTTGAGGCTCCTTGGCTAGCAGTGGCATCAGAGGCAAAGGGACTGGCACCATTTTCAGGAGCATGGCCTTGAAACTCAAACTCCCTTAGTCGTAACTCATGTTCCCTTTGTAATCTCTTCTCCTCCTTTTCTGCTTCCCTCTCTGCAGCTAATCTCTTGTCTTCCCTTTCTGCAGCTAATTTCTTCTCTTCTCTTTCTGCCTCCAATTTCTTAGCCTCTTTGTCAGCCTCAATCTGCAACCTCTTAGTCTCAGCCTCTAATTTTCTTTCGGCCTCTTTTTCTAATCTTCTTTCTTCCCGTTCAATATATTTGTCACATTCAGCAGTGACATAAGCAATCATAATTTGCCCGTCCATTCCTAACTCTTTCGCAGTCTGTACAGCAGCAGATCGAAATTTTGCCAAGTCGGCCATTGTCTAACATGCAAATGTAACAATTCAATCTATCAATAATTATCTAAGGACACTACAGGCACTGAGAGCTCCACGTTATTTATTTTCACCCAAGGATACTTTTTTAATTTCTATTATTCCCTGAAGTGAATTACCCCCAATATTTTTAATAGGGAAAGATTCAAAATCCCGAGAGCGAGACCCCAATATATGTGGTAAAGTGGGATGTTATAAACATTTATAGGGGACTTAGTGTACTGACTGAGATCAGCTGTGAAGGTATCTGTATCTAATAGGTGTAGTGTTTAACAGATAACCTTACTTGCTACCACATTATGCCTTAGTCAGAATTATTCTGGAATATTGTGATGGCTACGTTAAATGTCTAGGGTATGTATATGATGAAGTGTAAGTCACAACAACAACAGACAGATAAACAATTTAATTTATTCCACCACACTTGACAACACTGTGACACTCACACACATGTACCATTCTATAAGACTATCTTAAATGAGTCACTGGTAAATTTTCAAATATCAATATGTATTAAGTACTTTCATTAATATATATGTCCTGATTCAACTACAAAGTGAACCAGGAATCACAATCAATTGTAATTACAATTTATATGTACAGAATTTATCAATATGAACCTTGTAGTGACATATTTTATTAATATTATCCTATGTGTGTCAGTTGTGTAGTAGTAATATGAGGTAATACTGGTTTTGTTTTTTCAAGCTATGTTGTTATTTGTCATCATAACTTCAAGTGTTTGTTTATCTTGTAATTAGTATGGGGAAAAGTTCACAGTTCCTATCAATTTAAACACGTATTTTCCCTCTGGTTTATTATAAAGTCAGATTTTGAGGGGGGGGGATAATGTTGAGCTCCTCTGGCCACAGACGCTTATCTTTCGTGATGGCGGCAGGAAAAGACTCCTCTGCTCGATAGCCTCCTTGTGTTCTGGAGACACCTCACTGGTCACTATCTGGACCCAGGAGTATGCTGTCAGCCTCTAGGTTCAGCAAAGCTCAGACCAGGTGCTGCTCAATAGCTTTAGGACCACGGTCCCTGAAACAGGAAGGTTGTACCTCCTACTTCATAACTAATTTATAATCTATTTCTAGACTGAACACAATACATAACAAACACTGAGTTCAGAGCGGTAGGCCAACTGTCAGCGTCATCTGAAATAATCTACACCAGTATATTCCTCCCTAATGGTTACTACGCCTCTGCAATTCCAGCATTATTTCTTTCTAGTCAATAAGATAGGTGTCAGTGTACTGTTTGGCAATTCCATGTAGTTTTACTTTCCTCGACACCTTCTGTTCAGGTTGGAGCACTATATAGGCTTTACCTCATGTTCGCTACTGAACCACACATATATACAGACATAATTTATCAATTTGCATTCAATTTTCATTAAAAAGATATTGAATATATCAAGCTTACCACAATTCATGGAATAATACACAGTTACGTTGACTAGCAATGAATATAGCCCAATTTCGATCTGCGATGTCCCAGGCTTTTATTTAGAAAAATATGCACTGGTGCTCAACGCACTGGTTCTGTAGTAAGTTTATTTGAACATGTGGTGGTGACCTGACGCCTCTGATTGACTATATTTGCGGGTCTAACCAATCGTGCCATGTTTACCCAATCGTTTGAAAAAAAGTACTCCTACTCCCGTTTCCCCTGACAACAAAAGATAGTATTTATAGCCCGACTAATCGTGTTTAGCCTTACATTTCTTGCGCTCCAATCAAATCGGATTTAACATGGAGACCCATTTCCCGTACAATGGTGGTGTGAAAATCTGCCACTGAGCGATTCTGATTTTGGTGTTGTCTGACATCCCTCACTATTTCTTTTGGCTATAATTTGGTAATTCCTAAACTATTTGCGTAACGTTTAACATATTCTTTGTCAGCAAGTCCTAAGGAACCCAAATATACAAATTTAAAGGAGCTAAGTGGCTGTGTTCAAAATATGCATTTTTTTCTACCTCCTGTTTACTTCGAATACGATGTGGTGTCTGGGTACTGTAATGTTTTCAAACGTAAACCATTATAATGTCATGTTTCCTAATAAGCGTTGTGTGAGTTTTTAAAAACTAACTCTTGTGTGTGTAGTGTTTTTTATCACTGTCGATTTGAAAAAAGCTAGTGCTTGTGGCCTTACACGCGTGATGGTAGTTATTGTGTATCGCGAGACTGTGGTAGTATTGCCTGCGTTCCGGCTTTCAGCCCCTCCCTTTCTTTCTATCTTTAGTCCATCTGTCTTTCGTTTTTGGTAACATAATGTATAAAATGACATGAATGGATTTTTAAATATAGGTCATCTTGCGTATCTCAAGGTTTTTCTTAGAAATGGAGTACACATTTTATCGTAGAAGGCGGGTATTGAAGCAGTAGGCTTTTACTATCAACGTGAAACGTTACAATTTGCAGACGAAGGAGAAAACAAAGGGGATTTCGAGTACAGTCATTGGGACAGCACTGTTCTTTACCCTTCCTCTTTCCTTTTATTGAATTTATGTGTTAGGCTTTACATTTACCTGATAATTTATATATGTGGATTAGAATTTCACACAACAGCTCCGAGGTATTTAAAGTGGTCGACCTGCTCCAGGACCTGTTCTCCCAGCTTAATCTGATGTCTTCTTTCTTCTCGTGATATCACCATGGGTTTTGTTTTAGAGCTGCGTATGACCATCCCTTTCTTCTCCAGCTCTTCCTTCCAGGCTTGCAGGTTGGATTGGAGATGTGCCTCTGATTTAGCAATCAGGGCAACATCATCAGCAAATGCCAGCTCCGAAATATAGACCTGTCTCATCTTCCAGTACCCCACTGAATACTTTCTTGTTCTCTCCTTACATGCCGTGATGACATCGTCCATAAGGAGTATGAAGAGGTAAGGTGATAGGATATCACCTTGTCTTACACCAGTGGTGGTCCTGAACTCTTCTGACTTATTGTTGGCTGTCCTCACATAATTTCTGCAAGACTTGTAGAAGCTCCGTATAGCATGAATCAGAGGTGCTGGAATATTCTTCCTTGCCAAACAGTCCCAAAGTTTGCTCCAGGGGACCCTGTCAAACGCCATTTCCAGATCTATGAAACAAAGATGCATCTCACTCTTATACTCAAGGTCCTTTTCACTCAGCTGTCTGAGTGTGAAGATTAGGTCTTGAGTACTTCGGTTTGCTCGGAATCCGCACTGGACCTCATCCAATTGTGGCTCAGCTAGGCGTCAGAGTCTCTGCTCTAGGATTCTAGAGCAGATTTTACCAGGGACACTGAGAAGGGATATGCCTCTATGGTTTCTACACTGTCGATTGTCACCAATTTTGAAAATTGGTGTTATGATGGCAATCTCCCAATCCTTTGGTATGGTCTTGTTGTATATATGTATGTATGTATGTATGTATGTATGTATGTATGTATGTATGTATGTATGTATGTATGTATGTATGTATGTATGTATGTATGTATGTATGTATGTATGTATGTATGTATGTATGTATGTATGTATGTATGTATGTATGTATGCATGCATGCATGCATGCATGCATGTATGTATGTATATATATATATATATATATATATATATATATATATATATATATATATATATATATATATATATATATATATATATATATATATATATATATATATATATATATATATAAGCAAAAACTGTTACCGTTATATTATACAAATAACCAAGTGAAAAAAAAAGAAAAATGTACTAAACACGAGCTAACTCTTTCTGTCTTAAGAAAAAAACCACTCCTAGCTAACACTTAGTGACTATGGGTCGTAGCTCACTTAATAAAATTTAGAGCATCCCGATCAGGAAAAAATTTATAAGTATATATAATTCATATTACTTATATATATATACGAGGGGCGTTCAGAAAGTAATGCACCACATCGTTTTTCTCAGCTAATATTGAAGATAGAATCTTGAAATTGCGCACACTTCAAATATAGCATGTGCCAATTGTGTGCACCAAATTGCACTGCAACCGGCCAAATAATACGGCTGCCCTAAACCGTTGAAATGTAGCGTGTTAGCAACCTGCGTTATAAACAGCGAATTGTGATAGAATTTCTCGTTGCAGAGAAGGAAACTGTTGTGAACATTCACAAGCGTCTATGTGATGTGTATGGAAGTTTTGCAGTCGACAGGAGTACAGTCAGTCGCTGGGTTCAGAGAATCAAAGAATCAGGAAGTGGAGATATGGAGCTGCTTGATCGGCCGCGCTGTGGACTGTGGTGAAGTGGGATGTTATAAATACTTATAGGGAACTTAGTGTACTGACTGAGATCAGCTGTGAAGGTATCTATATCTATTAAGAGTAGTGTATTATAGATAACCTTACTTGCTACCACATATCTATATATCTCAGTCAGAATTATTCTGGAATAGTGTGATGCTACGTTATGTGTCTAGGGTATGTGTATGATGAAGTGTAAGTCACAACAACAGACAGATAAACAATTTAATTTAATCCACTACTCTTGACAACACTGTGACACTCACATACATATAACACTCTACAAAGATATCTTAAAAGAGTCACTGATAAACTTTCAAATAACAATATGTATTCATTACTGGCATGAATGAATATGTGTCCTGATTCAACTACAAGGGAACCAGGAATCACAATCAATTTAAATTACAAGTTATGTACAGAATGTATTTAATATGAATATTGTAGTGACATATATTATTACAAATGTTCTATGTGTGTCAGTTGTGTAGTAGTAAAATGAGGTAATACTGGTTTTGTTTTGTTCAAGCTCTGTTGGTATTTGTCATCATGACTTCAATAGTTTGTCTTTAGGGACTAGTATTGGAGATGTTCACAGTTCCTGATTTTCAGCCCTCCCCTCTCTCTTTATCCTTTTGTCCATCTGTTCGTTCGTTTTGGTAACGCAGTATAATTAATGTTAGGATTAATTTAGGTCATTACGCAGTACGTCTCAATGTTTTTCTTAGAAATGCAGCACACGTTTCATTGAAGAAGGCGGGTAATAATACAGTAAGCTTTTATATCAACGTGAAAGCGTTACAATTTGCAGACGAAGCAGAAAACAAGGGGGATTTCGAGTACATTCTTTGTGACAGCACTGTTATTTTACCATTGCTCTTCTCTTTATTAATTTTATTTGTTAGGCTTCATATTTACCTAATAATTTATATATGTGGATTAGAATATTTCATGACACCTCCCCTCTTAAAACAGACATTATATGTCAGTCCTTTATTCTATATACACATAGAGAAATTTATTATTATTTCTGGGGTTTACGGTGATTCTCATCACACGGATGGCGGCTTAAAAAATCAGCTCCCAAATTGGTTTTTCCAGATATATACTCAATGCTAAAATTATATGGAGCCAGAAGCAAAGACCATCGGAGTAACCTAGAGTTCTCATGCTTAGCCTGTGCTAAAAACGATAAAGGTTTGTGATCTGTTTGCAACTTAAATGCCTTCCCATATAGATAAATATTGAATTTCTTTATTGCCCATATTACTGCAAGACATTCTTTTTCGCTAGTTGAGTAGTTGATTTCAGCTTTATTCAACTTTCTGCTAGCATATGCCACTGGGCTTAATTCCCCATCCAATGCATCTGATTTCTGTAGTAGAGTTGCACCCAGCCCAATATTACTTGCATCCGTCCTTACTATGAATTCTTGACTTAAGTCAGGTAATTTCAAAATGGGTTTACTTGTGAGCTTTTCCTTCAATTCTTGGTAAGTCATTTCACATTGTGGTGTCCATGTAATGCGATCTGGAAGTCCTTTACGTGTCAATTCCGTTAAGGGTGCACATATGGAATTAAAGTTCTTGATATACTTCTGGTAGAAACCACATAAGGAGACAAAGGATCTCACGTCCTTCTTGGTTTGTGGTCTCGGGGCTTTCTGTAGTTTCTCTAAATTCTTTGGGTCAGGGGTCATGTTTCCCTGATAAACTGTGTGTCCCAAAAATTCCAATTCTTTACATCCAACGCAACATTTGGTTGGTCGGGCTGTTAAATTTGCCTCCCTAAGTCGATCAAACAGCATGTTCAGAGAGTCAATGTGTTCCTCAAATGTTTCTGTTGCTATAAGGATATCATCCATAAAATTTGTTATACAGGGATTATTCAGAGGATCCAATAATTTTCTCATCATTCTAGAGAAGACACTAGGCGCATTCTTCAATCCAAATGGCAATCTATTAAACTCATAGTGTCCTTCTGAGGTACTAAAAGCTAGGTATGGTCTAACCTCAGGCTTTACTGGAATCTGATAGTATCCTTTACTCAGATCCACTTTTGAGAAATATTTAGCTTTATTTAGTCTGGCAAACAGCTGATTTGTATCCGGCAATGGATCCACCTGTCCTTCTGTAATAGCATTCAGTCTCCTGTAATCTATACAGAGTCTATGTTCTCCAGAGGGCTTCCTTAAGAGTACCACCCCGGAACTATACGAAGACTCACTGTGCGAAATAATTCCTTCCTTCAACAGATAGTCTATCTCTTCCTTCAAAGCTTTTTCCTTAGCAAACGGAATCGAATATGGTTTCATACAGACAGGTGTGGAGTCTATGAGTTTCATATCATATTCCAATAGGTTTGTATGCCCTGGTCGGTCTGTTAACACCTCTGCATGATTATTTAGAACCTGTTGCACTCTCTCTTTCTGAGTTTTCGTTAAATGTGTACTGATTTTCACCTGTGCTGCTGTCTCACAGGGGTGTAATGGATATTCAAATGATGAAAGTGGTTCCTTTTTCATCTCCATGGCGATGGACAAGGTCAACAAGTGTGTCTCTTCCTGATGTTCTCTTTCCAAATATTTCTTCAGGAGATTCACATGATAGATTTTTTCTTTCCCCTTCTTATCTATCTTATAATTTGTTCTAGACACCTTCTCTAGAACTGTATATGGACCCTGCCATCCAATTTGTAACTTATTCTGGCTCCCGGGCAAAAGAAGCAGTACTTTCTCTCCCACAGCCAAATTTCTGTCTTTCGCCTTCCTGTTATAATAGGCAGCATGTTTCTTCCTGGCTTGTTTCAAATTTTCATTGGCAAGTTTCCAGCCAGTTTTTAATCGAGTGGTCAGCTCATTCACATACTGGTATGAAGATGTAATGTTTTCCTCTGCCTTTTCATCAGTCCACGTTCTTAACAAAGCTACATATGGACCTTTAATTGTGTGGACCTATTTGTCCATGCACCGGTATGGTCTCTTCCACTCGAAGCTTTATAGTGATGATTTTTCTTCCCAGAATTTTCATGCACAAAACGACCGCTACCAATTTTTCTCTTGGGGCTGTCTCCCCACTTAAAATTCTTGATGAGAGATTTCCTCTCTACATCCTCTTCCTCCAGTTTGTTTAAGTCCGATTGAGGGATTGTCGGCTTATCCTGGGGTAAGACATCTTTTTGCACTCTCCGCATAGTGGCCATAGTAAAACAGTTAAGTGAAGCTTGTCCGTGAAAAGGGGCTTCCCATTCCATTTGGTCCACTTTATCAAATCTATTTTTCCTTTTATTGTCAGGCCTGATTTTGCCCCGTGGCGTGTCCAGGTCCTGATCCATGTTCCCACTTGTGGGTGTTCCCTCATGTGCTATGCTACACCTTTCTACAAAATTCTCAATGTCCCATCTTGCTTTGGGCCAATAATAATTATGAGCCACCTTTTGAATGATGGTACCTATCTTCTCATGGTCCCCATCTGGTTTCACATGTAGGCTCCTTATTAAGTCTGCCCTATATCTTTTTGGAAGAACCAGCTGTCCGTGACCTTTGGATCTAGCTCCAGTCTTCCTATACATCAACTTGTTTTTCATGTAAAAATCTCCCTTGCCTGGAGTTGTATGACAAGTTGACAATTTTCTGAAACAAGGCTTGAGTGTTTTATCCCCAGCCTGTGCCTTCCTCATCTCTTCTGGAGTGGTATCTAACATAATATCCTCCTCCTGTCTTGAGGTCGACATGACCTGAAGGGTTGCCATATACACAGGTTTCCTTCTGCAACGGTCAGTGTCATGATTGTCCATCTGACAATTCTTACACCACCTTTTTCCTTGGTTGAAAGATTTTCTTTCATTATATTTCCTTTCATCGAATTGTGGGAATTTATTTTTATTTTCATACCGTGGCCTATCAAATTGGTGCTTACCTTTATTTTGATCCTTAGGATCAAATTTATTAAAGTTCTGTGGTGCCCTAAAGTTATCCACCTGTTTCTTTTTTATTACCTGTTACCTCTGCTTGAGCTGCTTGATACCTTTCAGCAACATTTAGCAACTCACCCAGCCTCTCTGCACCTTGTTCCATGAGAAACTTTCTCAGGTCTGGAGCCATGGACTCTCTTAGTTGCTCTATAAGGACCATTTCCTTAAGATCTTGGGTTTTCCCCAGAGAAGTCCATTTCTCCAAGTATGTCTCGATTCGTGCAGAGAACTGGTGATAGGTTTCACCTGACAGTAGTTTAGCATTCCTAAATTTTTTTCTGTAAAACTCTGCATTCTTTTCATACCTTAACAAAAGAGCCTGCTTTAGCATGTCATAATTTTCCTGATCACCTCTGCTCATTTTTGCAAAAACTTCATAAGCTGCCCCACGAAGTCCCTGAGATAACTTTAAGCTCCACCTTTCTCTCTCTAACCCATACGTGGTAGCTAATAGTTCGTACCTATTTATATAGCTCTCAATATCATCGTCTTTCTCAACAAAATGATCTAAATGAAAGTTCATAGCTGAGGTCGAGGCTCCCTGAGTAACCGTAGCATCAGAGGCAAAGGGACTGGCACCATTTTCAGGAGCATGGCCTTGAAACTCAAACTCCCTTAGTCGTAACTCATGTTCCCTTTGTAATCTCTTCTCCTCCTTTTCTGCTTCCCTCTCTGCAGCTAATCTCTTCTCTTCTCTTTCTGCAGCTAATTTCTTCTCTTCTCTTTCTGCAGCTAATTTCTTCTCTTCTCTTTCTGCAGCTAATTTCTTCTCTTCTCTTTCTGCAGCTAATCTTTTGTCTTCTCTTTCTGCTTCCAATTTCTTAGCCTCTTTGTCAGCCTCAATCTGCAACCTCTTAGTCTCAGCCTCAGCTTGCAACCTCTTAGTCTCAGCCTCAGCTTCAAATTGTAACTTCTTAATTTCCCTTTCAGCCTCTAACCTTCTTTCGGCTTCTTTTTCTAATCTTCTTTCTTCGCGTTCAATAAATTTGTCACATTCCGTTGTGACATAGGCAACCATAACTTGCCCATCTAATCCTAACTCTTTTGCAGTCTGAACCGCAGCAGATCGAAATTTGGCCAGGTCCGCCATTGTCTATCAGGTAAATTTTTATAATGTCTACCCAACAATTCAATTTCTAACTATATATCTAATGGACAACACAGGCACCGTGAGCTCAACCTTATTTAATTCCACCCAAGGATACCTTTTAATTCTTATATTCCCTGAAGTGAATTACCCCCAATATTTTTTAATAGTTAAAGATTCAAAATCCCAAGAGCGAGACCCCAATATATGTGGTGAAGTGGGATGTTATAAATACTTATAGGGAACTTAGTGTACTGACTGAGATCAGCTGTGAAGGTATCTATATCTATTAAGAGTAGTGTATTATAGATAACCTTACTTGCTACCACATATCTATATATCTCAGTCAGAATTATTCTGGAATAGTGTGATGCTACGTTATGTGTCTAGGGTATGTGTATGATGAAGTGTAAGTCACAACAACAGACAGATAAACAATTTAATTTAATCCACTACTCTTGACAACACTGTGACACTCACATACATATAACACTCTACAAAGATATCTTAAAAGAGTCACTGATAAACTTTCAAATAACAATATGTATTCATTACTGGCATGAATGAATATGTGTCCTGATTCAACTACAAGGGAACCAGGAATCACAATCAATTTAAATTACAAGTTATGTACAGAATGTATTTAATATGAATATTGTAGTGACATATATTATTACAAATGTTCTATGTGTGTCAGTTGTGTAGTAGTAAAATGAGGTAATACTGGTTTTGTTTTGTTCAAGCTCTGTTGGTATTTGTCATCATGACTTCAATAGTTTGTCTTTAGGGACTAGTATTGGAGATGTTCACAGTTCCTGATTTTCAGCCCTCCCCTCTCTCTTTATCCTTTTGTCCATCTGTTCGTTCGTTTTGGTAACGCAGTATAATTAATGTTAGGATTAATTTAGGTCATTACGCAGTACGTCTCAATGTTTTTCTTAGAAATGCAGCACACGTTTCATTGAAGAAGGCGGGTAATAATACAGTAAGCTTTTATATCAACGTGAAAGCGTTACAATTTGCAGACGAAGCAGAAAACAAGGGGGATTTCGAGTACATTCTTTGTGACAGCACTGTTATTTTACCATTGCTCTTCTCTTTATTAATTTTATTTGTTAGGCTTCATATTTACCTAATAATTTATATATGTGGATTAGAATATTTCATGACATGGACGTCCTGCCACAGCCACCAATGCAGAAATGTTGAAATGCGCTGAGGGCATTATTCTTACTGATAGGCGAATCACTACTCAACAATTGGCCTTACAGCTGTCAGTCAGCATTGGTAGTGTAAATGCAGTTATAAAAACTCTCGGATTTTCTAAGGTTTGCGCAAGATGGGTTCCTCGAAGTCTCACAAATGACCACCGATTGCAAAGGAAAGCAATTTCTTCGGAATTGTTGGAGCATTTCAATGCTTATGGAGAGAACTTTTTGGCTAAGATCGTTACAGGTGACGAAACCTGTGCACATCATTTTGAACATGAGATAAAAAGACAGTCAATGGAGTGGCATCATCCGCAATCACAAAGAAAAAAGAAATTCAAGATAATTCCTTCAGCTGGAAAGGTCATGATCACTGTCTTTTAAGACATTGAAGGTGTGATTCTTGTGGACGTTATGCCAAGAGGAGAGACAATCAATTCGCAAGCTTACATTAAGACATTGAAAAAACTCAATCAACGTTTTCGCAGAGTTCGGTCGAACAAGAATCCAGCAGACCTGCTTCTCCTTCACGACAATGCGCGCCCTCACACAAGCCTGGCAACACAGGAAGCAATCACCAAATTGGGTTGGACTGTACTACCCCATACACAATATAGTCCCGATTTGGCACCCTCTGATTTTCATCTATTTGGTCCACTTAAAGATGCACTCCGTGGGACAAGGTTTGAAGATGATGGAGTGATTCATGCAGCGAAGAAATGGCTACACGATCAAGACAAAATCTGGTACGGGCTAGGAATACATGCACTTGTTTCGCCGTAGAAGTTGATGGGGATTATGTTGAATAATACCGATGTTTACATGACATATCCATGTATATTGTGTATAAATTTCATACTTTTTGAATAAACAGCTCCTGAGAAAAACAATGTGGTGCATTACTTTCTGAACGCCCCTCGTATATATATATATATATATATATATATATATATATATATATATATATATATATATATATATATATATATATATATATATATATATATATATATATATATATATATATATATATATATATATATATGTTTAAGATGAATTAAAGTTAAACGGGATCTATTAGATTAACCGAACACCCCACTTAAATAAGTAAATGTGTGCTTACCGAATAAAGAACAATTTCTGCACCACAACTGCTATTTAGCTCTGGCGCAGAATTTTACTTTGTGCAGTAGCAGAATTTTCTTGAGACAATGGTATTGAGTGATAAAGACAGTTCGCTTAAATAGTAAGATAAAGTCTGCAGGTGGCTAAGCATGGCTTCTGTACGTGCAAGGATCTAACGTAACAAGACATTCTAGGGAAATGTTTCCCTGGCGACTTTAGATACAGGAAAAAGACGTAATCTGAATCAACACTAGGCAGTTCTTACGAGCGACCGGAGTCCGTGATTCTAGACGCTAGCGGAAGGATGAAAAGTTAAAGTTTCTCCCCCGGGACCACGAGTTCTCTGTAAATCAAAGAATATAGGGAACTAGCAGTCATCTACAAGAAAGGCAGAATAAAAGGACCTTCAGCTAGATGCCGCTGTCCACGTGCAGAGGGGTGGAATTCAGATTGTCCAACGTAAGATTGACATGCCCAATGCCATAAATAGCGCTATTAGGAGCGATAAGACAGAAAAGTGGGCGTAGACAAAAATAGAGAACAAGACGGGACAGACCACTAGGCCAAAAGTGACAGACATTTCCTTCAAATCACAACAGTAGAGAATGTTTTTTTCGGTGGATCAGTTCATTTTGGTGAACTTACTCTTTTTGTGTGGCACCCCTCAACACAAAGGATATCAATTTTAATGTAAGTCAGTAGTGTAGGTAGAAGAAACGTTATTGTTTCCTTTTTTTTAATGTCTTTTTTTTATTTTTTTTTTAAACCTTTTCCAAATACGCCTAAAAGTCTTATCACAAATTTCTACTCTACAAGATGCTAATAAAATATAGTATGTGCAAGAGTGAGTACTTATGTGCACTGCCATACGAGGCTGCTCGGTCACTGCTCATCACTGCCAACGCTAACATCGCCAAGCGCACAAAGTTAAAAATGCCAACTTTGTTCGTTTGTATTTTTTGTTTTTTTCTATCATGATCCACCAAGGGAAAACTAGCCACGCTCGCGGAACCCCGGTTGAAAAACACTGCTCTACGACATTTGCTCAGGGAGACTGATCACCTATGGGTTTGTCCGGAGTGCAATGATATGGATTCAGAATCACAATGACAATCAGTTTTCTTATACAAATTGTGCTTACGGGCATCTACAAAAAAAATGTGTACTTACTTGAGCAAATAAAAATCCTGCTTCGTCCTCCTGTAAAACGACATGCCTCTTTATGTAGTCCAGCAGATCTCCACGACTCGCATACTCCATCATAATGCAAACAACTTCTTCTGTCTGCATTATCTGATAAAAGGTGTTGTGATCAGTTATGGGAATGCACAACATACTATTGCATAATTTTGAAAATGTTTTAAAAGCAAATAAAGAACACACACACGCAAACATATATATACATATACTGATCAAAAAAAGTTAAAGGCCACTTTCAATTTTTAGGTCATTTCAACTTAGCTGTTTTTTTTTAAACCTGATTTTTCAGTCAAAAAAGTTTTGCTGCATTTTGTTGCATGCTGTTAAACTTACTTACTTACTTAGTCGTTCCCCTTCTACCGTGAGGTGTAGAGGTTTGGAAGAGAGAGCGCCAGACCATTCTATCAGCTGTCTTCTTCCTGGCCTGGTTCCATTCTAGTCCTCGGTCCTTCAAAGATTGTCTAATGTTGTCCTCCCNGCGGACTCTGGGTCGTCCTGGAGGTCTGGATCCCTGGCTCTTTGTTTCCCATGCTTGTCGTGGTAGCCGATCTTCTCCCATTCTGCAGACATGGCCAAACCATCTTAGTTGGGACTGTTCTATTTGGGTCTGCAGCAGATGGGATTTTAGGCCTTGACGGATCGTCTGGTTGCGGACCATGTCTCTTCTTGTTACTTCAACCACTTTCCTCAGATACCTCATTTCTGAGGTTTGGATCTGGCTTTTGTGGGTTGTAGGCATTGCCCACGACTCGCATCCATATGTCAAGACTGGGACATAGGTGGAGCGGTATACAGCCATCTTCGTTTTCTTACCAACCTCTTTCTTGCTGAGGAATCCACGATTTATGGCCTGAAAAAGTCTCCCAGCCGCTGCTTTTCGAGTGGCCAACTCTTCTTTGATGCCTCCCTTTCGGTCTATAATAGGTCCGTGATATTTAAAGTGGTCGACCTGCTCCAGGACCTGTTCTCCCAACTTAATCTGATGTTTTCTTTCTTCTCGTGATATCACCATGGATTTTGTTTTAGAGCTGCTTATGACCATCCCTCTCTTCTCCAGCTCTTCCTTCCAGACTTGCAGGTTGGATTGGAGATGTGCCTCTGATTTAGCAATCAGGGCAACATCATCAGCAAATGCCAGCTCCGAAATATAGACCTGTCTCATCT